>CAUYLG010027030.1:0-302167 GCA_963573385.1 Cacajao melanocephalus
AGATACACTAAGCCAGGGTTGTATAGAGTTCATGGCCTTTGTAGGGAATGGATGAACCCAAAAACCATCATTCTCAGCAATGGAATGTATAGAGTTCATTCCTTTGAAGAAATGAACTAAGCCAGGGTTGTATAGAGTTCGTGTCCTTTGTAGGGACATGGATGAACCTGGAAACCATCATTCTCACCAAACTGACACAAGAACAGAAAATCAAATGCTGCATGTTCTCACTCAAAGGTGGGTGTTGAACAATGAGAACATGTGGACACAGGGAGGAGAGCATCATACACTGGGGTCAGTTTTGGGGGCACTAGGGGAGGGACGGTGGGGGGTGTGGAGTGTGGGGAGGGATAATGTGGGGAGAAATGCCAGATATTGATGATGGGGGAATGGAGGCAGCAAACCACCTTGCCATGTATGTACCTATGCAACAACCCTGCATGATCTGCACATGTACCCCAGAACCTAAAGTACAATAAAAAAGAAGAAAATCTCTCATTATATACATATTGCAAAAAATGAGAAAGCACAGTCTGGAAAAAAACACTAAGGGTGTGATGGAACTAACTTTTGCTGGAGAGATTAGACCTGTGACTCATGAGTCTACCCAACCACCTCAGTAGAAAGTCTGCCATCCTGGACTGAAAGGGATAGAGATTAAACAAAGTGTAAGAAGGCAGTCAGACTTCTGAGATTCTATGGGTAGGAAATGGGCTGACAGTCCTACCTGACAATGAATACATATCGTTTTTCAAGAGAAGCAAAGAATGATTTTGAGGGATGCTCAGAGGCCAGCAGGTCTATGGAAGATCTGCCTACACACTGATTTTGGATTTCTAGACTTCAGAACTCTGAGATAATAAATTTCTTATTTTGCACATCCTAGTCTGTGATAACTTGTTATGGTAGCACTAGGAAACAATAAAGCCTCTCAGCATCTTTTGATAGTGCTTAATATCACCTCAAAAATCCCTTTTACCATAGCTCCTATTACACCAAGGCTTAGAACTTATTACTATTATTACCTGTTTTTAATATATTTTCCATATTGCAGCCAAAGTGTTCCTTTAATTGCTTATGTAACAGTTTAATTCCAGTGTGTCTAGTCACATGGAAGTCCTGTATGGTTATCTGATTTTTTTTGTTGTTTTTTTTTTGTTGTTGTTGTTTTTTTGAGATGGAGTCCCACTTTGTCACCCAGCCTGGAGTGCAGCGGCACCATCTCAGCTCACTGCAACCTTCACCTCCTGGGTTCAAGCAATTCTCCTTCCTCAGCCTCCTGAGTAGCTGGGATTATAGGCATGCACCACCACACCTGGATAATTTTTTATATTTTTGGTAGAGATGGGGTTTCACCATGTTGTCCAGGCTGGTCTTGAACTTCTGACCTCAGATATCCACTTGCCTAGGCCTCCCAAAGTGCTGGGATTACAGGTGTGAGCCACTGTACACAGCCGCATGGCTATCTTTATATAGCAGTGATTCAGAGACCTAAGCTCCTGGTTTCTTGTTGCTCCATCATTTTATAGAACCATATAGAAAGATGTATTGATGGAAAGGGAATAATAGGTGAGAATGAGGGATCACGTATTGGCGGTTTTAATGGATGGACCTGACCTGGAAGCAATGCACATGTATCCCCTCACATTCCATTGATTAGAATTCAGTGGCATCACCACATGTAGATTAAAAAAAAAAAACCTGGAATATACAATCTAATTATGTGGGCTGGAGGAAGAAGATAAAGATTGTGTGACACTTGCAGGTGACTTCACTACAGTCCATTTTACCCTTCATTAAAGATTCATTTAACTCATCTTACTCATTCTCACTCACTTAAAGCACTTAATGACTCCGAAGCAATACAAAGTGTTTCCAGTCACAATATCTAACTCAAAGTTCAGATGACCAGTTACCCAGAAGGTGAACTATCCCCTCTATCAGATTCAGTTATGGATCTTCCAGATATGCGAGCTGATGCATTAAAAAGACAAATTATCCACATTCCCAACATACATATTCATTATTATACCCTGAAGCTGAGACACAGTAACTCCAGTAATTACTTCCATGTAAAATGGGAAGCATAGGAGATAACCTGATGGTTAGACCTTATTAAGATGTTTTACCCTAAGTATGGGTAAAATATTTTGATTAGAAAATCATCCCCAGGTATGGATCTGGGAATAAACTTTTCCCTTGTCTTCTGGGTACTGGATTTATTCTTCTTTTACATGTTTTGTTGAGACTGAGCCTTGCTCTGTGACCTAGGCTGGACAGTAATGGCACAATCTCGGCTCACTGCAAGCTCGCCTCCTGAGTTCAAGTGATCCTCTTGCCTCAGCTTCCTGAATAGCTGGGATTACAGGTGCATGCCACCACACCCAGCTAATTTTTGTATTTTTAGTAGAGAGAGGGTTTCACCATGTTGGCTGGGCTGGTCTTGAACTCCTGACTTCAAGTGATCTGCCTACCTTTGCCTCCCAAAATGTTGGGATTACAGGCACATGCCACAGTGCTCAGTCAGGTCTATTCTTTAGAAGGTTCTCTCATCCATTTTTTTTTTCATAGTTATATTACCAGTGGGCGTTGGGAAAACATCTTTATGGAGGCTGAATAAAGTTTGCACATTGCTTTCAAATGGTAAAAAAGTAGCATTTCAAATGAGAGTTTAAGACTTGCACAAAGATTTTTAGTACAGGCTCAAGGTTTCTTTGGCAATAGATTTCTCTTAAAAACTTAGCTTAACATGAAAGAAACTTACATACATGTTACTAAAAGACAGCAATCTTAAGAGGCTACATGCTGTATAATTCTAACTATATGGCATGCCAGAAAAGGCATAACTATGGAGATAGTAAAAAGATCAGTGGTTGTCAGGTGTTGCGGGCAGAGAGGGATAAATAGGTGGAGCACAAGAGGATTTTTCAGGGAGTGAAAATATTCCATATAATCCTATAAAATGATGTATACATGTTATTATATATTTGTCCAATCTCATAGAATATGAAACACAATACTGAACTCTAATATAAACGACTGACTTTGGGTGATAATAGTATGTGAATAAATGTAGGTTCATCAGTTATACACATTTATCACTATGGTGAATGATGTTGATAATGGGGGAGAATATGCATGCAAGGGGTAGGGTGTATATGGGATATCATTGTACTTTCCTTTCAATTTTGCTATGAGCCTAAAAATTTTATTAAAAATAATAAAGTTAAAAAGAGATCACACAATGCAGCTGGTGTTAATCTATTTCATTCTACTTCACATACAGCTATGTTCCAAGTTTTTCTTAGACCAAATTCCCAAGCCCAATTCACTTATCTGCTTCCATTCTTACTTGACCACCTCTCAAATTAATGCTGGCTGTCTTGAGGATGCCTGAGACAATTAGTTTTGCTGTGAAAATAAAACCCTAAATTTCATAACTTTTTAAAATGAAAAATCTTATTGGAACTTTGAAAACTTCTCTGGTCTTTTTCTTTACTACTGAGATTTTGAAATTTGCTTTCTCAATACCTTGGGGTGCACCATTCCTGGACTTTCTCCATTAGCTTATATTTGTACTTGAAATAAGCCTTCTGTTTTCTTTGTAGCACATTTGTCAGTGCAGCAAATGATATTCTATACACATTATAATTCTGACTCCTTCTAACTGCTTGCTGTAGAGCTACAACTTATTAAATGTGTGATTCTGTCATCAGTTAGTTATTGGTGACTCTTTTACCAAATATTTTTCCATGGAATAACAGAATTCTCCAACCCTCCAGATTGCTAAGCTTAATTTCTCATTGTTTTACCCATAACTATAAGCTAATGTTACATATATTACATTTTATTTTACTTCTATGTCATGCATTCACCAGCACCCCACACCATTTTTAATACCAAAAGCTATGTCAGGATTCAGTTAGAAAACAAGAAAGGAATTTAATTCAGAAAATTATGTCATTATACAACGCTCTATGAAATTAAAGTCAGGGAAGACTGTACATCAATCAAAAGTCTACTAGACTTTAGGGATTCTGGAAGTTGCAGGGAGCACAGGAAACTACCAGCAATGATTATAGTTATCCCCACCTCAAAATGGGTGGGTGGAAGAAAAGTCTGAAAGGCCACTGTGAAATCTCACCTCTGACAAAATTCACATGTCTGGCTGGAAGTAAAAATAATAATGGCTTCTGTTTCTTTTCTACCTTTCAAAACTTACACAATTGCTGCTCAGTGATGGATCTAATCCAGATCCTTACTGTAGGAATTCTAGGAAATGTAATGCCCAGATATCCAGCCCCTGAAATAAAATGGTAGGGGGCTATGGTTCTAAGTTGCTAAAAGTCTGTGTTTCAGCCACCAACACATTCTGAAACCTTGCACTCATTTTCAAGGTTCTCTGAGTTCCAGCTCTGTGAACTCACATTCACTCCATCCCTGATTTGCTAAGCCTCAGCCATTCTAGATTTCCTAACTGAAACATACCATGCTCTCCCTCAGATACAGACTTTTTACGTATTGTTTTCTTCCTGGAATATTCTCTCTCATTCACTCTCCCATGATTTGACTAACACCTATTCATTCTTCAAATCTCACATCAAGTATCAACTCCCCAGAGTCTCTTTTGGAATCCCTAATAGAGCTTAAATCACACTGTTACATGTTTTTACTGCACCATGTTCCTTAAATATCTTCGTTTTTAATGTACATAAAAGTTGGTAAATTATTTAGCATCAGTTCCCGCACTAGATTTTTATCGCCATTAAGTCATAGAGCATATTTAACTTAATTACTACCATTTCCTTAGAAGCATTTCTAGTATAACTCAACTGATTTCAAATTTATTTAACTTTATGTTACATGAGAATATTATTAAAATATTTTCAAGTGCTTTGCTTAAATTCATATTATATCCCTTTCATCTCCAAAAAGGAGAAAGTAAAGTTAGTGTAACATGACTTTTAAGTAATTACTGTTTTTTAAAAAAATCAATGTAGAATCAATTATATAAATACTAAAATTATGGTACTTTGGTAAAAACTAGCAACAGAATGATCAATTGAGTCACATTAAAAGGCATTTATCAAATGTATATTATGATAAAGTATATCTACTCATTGCTGTAGAAAAGGCAAAGATTAGGAAAAAAATCTTCTTTCTTCAAAGAATTAAAATTTATTTTAACAATGCAGGGAAGTAGAGGTACAAAGAAGAAAATGACATCAACAACTACAAAATTAAACAAAATCAGGTAATATCGTTTTATACAGCTATGATTTGAAACTGATTTTAAGAGACATTTTGTCAATTGCATTATATTGGAATCCACATGTTTTGCATGAACATTTTTTTTGCTGAACAGGAAGTATGTTTCCCTTCATGAGGGTGGGGGGAAGGGAGGCACAACTCACCTAACTAAAAGGGTCCACCTTTAGTTAGCAAAACAAATAAATATTAGGAATTCAGAACTTCTAAACTAATAGCAGAATAGTTCTTTCCAAAGGTTCATTTGAGACTTTTTTTTTTGAGACAGGCTATTTGGTTAGGTTGATTACTTCTTCCTCCAGATTCTCTAAGCATTATCTGTTTTAAATTGGGTTTTTAGGAACAATAAAAATTTAGCTGTTATTATCTCAGCACCCCATAGAAAGGACTTCACTGAATTTCTTTTAATGTTAAAACTGAACCTTTTATAGTTGAACAATGTCCATATTTCATAAGAATGTGTGAAGGCATCATCCATCCATTATGTTCTTCAATGTTTTCAACATATAAAAACACATGTTGAAGTCTCCATTCAGTTTTGAGCCAAGAAAATGTATGCAGGCAACCTTGGGAGAAACACATTTTTCCTTTTTGCCTTGGCTGCCAAGATGAGCACAGATAAATTCAGTGTTTATCTGCAGTGATTGACTCATCACAGGTGCCTGATAACAGCAATTCTTCTGTTCCCTTAAAGTGCTTTTTTTCTGGGCAGGCCCTGGAAAGAATGTTTAACAGAGTTGCTTTATACTGTGTTGAAACTGACTCAATTTTTTTTTTAAAAACAACAAAACAAAAAGCATTAAGTATACATACCAAATAATCAAATAAACATAATAATTACATAAACCTGATCTCCAATGAATAATGCATTATCAGTAAACGGCTTACCTTAATTTTTATAAAATGAAGGCTGTTACTTCATTTTATATTTTCTTTTCATTATGACAAGAAAAAAATTAATGAGTTAGTGTCCTGAATTTTTTCTTTAAGGAAAATATTGGTTAATTCATTCAAACTTGTTTACATATCTATTCATCTATTCAAAAGTATGCTTTGAGCATTTATCATGTCTTAATATATCAGACATTGCTTATAATAGGAAGAATGGTATCAAATCTAAGAAAATAAAAGACATAACCAAAAAATAATTTGGATGGGAATTATTACACATCACTCTTCTCTTCACCAAATAGACCAAAATTTATCAGAAAAAAATTGTGACTCAAACAGTATGCTGGAAAATAACATATTATTATAGTAATGGCTAGAAAGTAAATATGTAAAACTTAGGGGGTTAATATATATAACTACATTCTTATGAAATAGTAACTATATTGTTTCAGACATGGATTTTTCTGCAGAACTGTCTGGGGCTTTCACTTCTTATCACTAATCACAAAAGAGTACATTTAGATCCTTATAATTTTTTTTAATTGCAAAATCCAACAGAATCTTGATCATTTTTAAATAATTTGATAATCAATAAAATTTATCACTTAAAATAAGCAAATTTTAAAACAGTAAAAATAATTATTGAAGTACTGTGTTAACATTAAAATGTCAAATAATATCTTAATTATTGGTCCTGATCTTTAAAAAATGCATTAATATAGAATATAACCTGACATTTTGACATTTTTTACTTGGCTTTTTGTTTGCTTACCTGTTTTGGAATAACTGCATAGTGTAATAAACCAGATTAATAAATTATTTTCTGGTCTTTCTTCAAGTAGTAAAATAATAAAAAGAGAAACATTTTCTTAATATCTTCTTTTACAAATGGCTATGCAAATTGAGTTATCCTGTGAATTCATATATCAATAAAGACTATGTATGCCTTATTTATTGAAGAGCAAAGAATAAGAAATAATAGCTCTGATCATTTTATGAGAAAGAATTTTCCTGTTGCTAATTCCCATTAGCTAGCATTTGTCTTACTTCTGAGCTAGATCTTATTAATGTAAATCCATTCTTCTGCAGTCTAACATTTGAAAGCCTATGTATTGACAGAGGAAATGTTGAATGACCAATCCAAGAGTTGTCACTCAGCATTTTTGTATAGCCTAGTTTCAACTATGTTTACATAAAATATATTTTTCAGCCATGAAGATATTAGTGTAAGAAAAGATACATCATCTGTATTAGTCTGTTTTCATACTGCTATAAAGAACTGCCCATGACTGGGTAATTTATAAAGGAAAGAGGTTAAATTGCCTCACAATTTAGCTTGGCCTGGGAGTCCTTAGGAAACTTACAATCATGAAAGAAGGTGAAGGGGAAACAAGGCACTTTCTTCACAAGGCAAGAGAAGGAGAAATGCCAAGTGAAGTGGGAAGAGATCCTTATAAAATGATCAGATCTCTTGAGAACTCACTCACTAACAAGAAAACAGCATGGGGAAAACAAACCCCATGATTCAGTTACCTTCACCTGGTCTCTCCCTTGACACATGGGGATTATGAGGATTATTGGGATTACAAGTCAAGATGAGATTTGGGTGGGGACACAAAGCCTAAAATCATTCTGCCCCTCGTCTCTCCAAAATCTCATGTCCTTTCACATTTCAAAACTAAGGAAGAAAAATCACATGCTTCATTAATTGACACTTAGAATGTTTTATAAAAACTTCTAGAACAATAGGAATAGAGGGAAACTTCTTCAATGTGATAACATCTACAAACAGCATCAAACTAACACTAGATTTAATTGGGTAAGACTCAATGCTTTATTTGTGTGATTAGAAACAACACAAGGGTTTACTTTCTTATAATTCTTACACAACAGAACAGCAGGCTATAAGTTCTAGCAAGTGCAATAAGGCAGGAAAAACAATATAAGCATCCAAATTGGAAAGGAAGAAATAAAAATGTTCCTATTCATATTTTCAATGGAAATAATGGTCTACATAGAAAACACCAAAGAATCTACAAACACATTCTTAGTATTAATAAGTAAATTCATCAAGGTCACAACCATGATTGTACAGACACCAAAATTAAAATCTAGGATCCTTTACAATCATAAAAAAAGCACTTAGATGTTAATTTAACAAAACATGTTCAGGACTTGTAAATTGAAACTACAAAACTCTGATAAAAGAAACCAAAAATCTAAATAAATGGAGAGACATACCATGCATGTAATTGGAAAACTCAATATGTAAAATATATAAGTTGTTCCAAAATTGATATAAAGGTTTAATTAAATTGTTATTAAAATCCTAGCAAGATTTTATATATATAAATATGCATATATATGAAATACACAAAATACATATAGATACACACATAAATATGTATATATTTTGCATAAAATATATTTTTATATATTTTGCATATATAGAGATATATTCAGAGACATGTCTATCTGTCTATAAATAGATAAGTGGATGGATAGATAGTTAGATTTATCCAAAAATGCCTGTGGAAACAAAGGAATTCTAACAGCTAGAAAAACATGGGCTCTGTGACTCTTCTCTGTACTCCTTGTGCTTTAGGAAGCTGAAGATGGAAGATTGCTTTAGGTTAGGAGTTTGAGATCAGCCTGGGCAACATAGACCCTACCTCTAAAAAAATTTAAACGTTAACCAGGTGCAGTGGCATGCGCCTGTAGTCTCAGTGATTTGGGAGGCTCAGTCAGGAAGATCACTTAAGGAGCCCAGGAGCTCCAAGCTTCAGTAAGCCATTGCACTGCAGCCTGAGTGAAAGAGCATGACACTGTATCTATAATAGTAATAATAATAATAATAACTAGAATAATTTTGAAAACATATAAAGTGAGAGGAACCAATCTACCTGAAACCAAGGTATTATATAGCTACGGCAATCAAGAGTGTACAGTTTTAGAGGAGGGATAAACACAAAGGTCAATTGAACAGAATAGAAAACCAAGAAGAAGACCCATAGAAATATATCCAATGGATTCTTGAGAAAGGTGTAATACTAATTTAATACTGAAAAGATACCATTTTCAACACTAATGTTGCAATAATGGAATATTCCCAGGCACACAATAAATAAATGAGCTTCAACCTAATTATCAGAAGTTACACAAAAATTAATGGACCATGAAATTAATTGTAATACATAAAATTATAAAATTTTTAGTGAAACACATAAGAGAAATCTTTCAGATCTAGAATTAGGCAAAGTGTTCTTAGACTTGATTCCAAAAGTAAAATTAGTAAAAAGAAAAATTGATAAACTACACAAAATCAAAATTAAAAACTGTTTATGAAAAGCATTGGTAAGATTATGAAAGCTACAGACAGTGAGAAAATATCTGCAAGCAACATATCTTATGAAAGACAATTATTAGTATATATATATAAAGAACTTTCAAAGGCCATGATAAAAATATCTATTAGAAAATGGGCAAAAAACATTTAGAAACATTTTATTGAAGAGTATGTCAAATGACAAATGAGTACATGAAAAGATCTTCCTCATTACTAGCCATTAAGTAAAGGCTAAATTAAAACCACAGTGATATATCACTATATATCAATCATAACAGCTAAAATAAAAATGTGTGACAATAACATCAATTGCTGGTGAGGATGTATATAAAATAGTCACTCATACATTGATGCTGGTTCAGTTAAATGTTACAGCTACTTTGGAAAATATTAAGGCATGTTCTTTAAAGCCTAAAAATGCAACTATCATTCAACGTAGCAAATACATTCCCAACAAAATTAAAACTTAGGTTCACATACACAAAAATCTATACATTAATGTTGATGGCAACATTATTTATAATAGCCCAAAACTGTAAATTCAAATGTCCTTAAATGGGTAAATTGCTAATGGTACTGTGATATTGATCCATAGCATGGATCACTACTCTTTAATAAAAAGGAACAAACTATTGATACATGTAGTAATAACCGGATGACTGTCTAGAGATTTACATTGAGTGAATAAAATTAATCCCCAAAAGTCACATATGGTATGATTCTGTTTACCTAACATTCTTGAAATGACAAAATTATAGAAATGAAGAACATATTCATAGTTATTACAGTTTAAGAAGGAGGTAAGAGTGGGAAACAAGTAAGTGAGTGTGTCCATAAAAGGACAGCATGAGGAATTCTGCTGACGAGGAGAGAATGGAAAACAATGGGTGAAATGGAGAAATTCAAAAGAGAAATAGAATAAGTAGAAAGAATCAGAAAAGTTCACAGTTAAAGAAAAGCAATATCTGAAATTAAGAATTCATTAGATGTCTTTAAGGGGAGATTAGACATTGCAGAAAACTATACTAACAAACTGGAAGTCAGGATAATAAATAAATAACCAAAGTGAAGCACAGATAACAAAAGTAATTGAGAATATAGCATGTGGCATAAGAGATATGTGCAATACAGTGGGGAAGGTACAATATATGTCTAGCTGGAGGCCCAGAAAGAAAGATGAAGAAAGAATAATAAAGAAGAAAAATCTAGAGAGATAATAACTAATATTTCCAACTGATATAAGCCATTTATGCATAGACTGAAGAAGTTCAGAAAATCTGCAAATGCGGAATTTATAATAAATAAAATATAAAGTAAATTTTATTAGGCACATCGTAGTGAAACTGCTTGAAGAAAAAAATCTTCAAAACAGCCTCTTCAAAAACAACAGTAAGTCTTATAACTGATGGATGACAGAGACATGGAAGACAGAAGAAAATCAAATGGCAGATTTAGAGCAGTGAGAGGTTGATTTCTACGCCTATTGAAAATATCCTCTAAAGATGGAAGCAAATACATGCTGTTTCAGACAAGGTACATCTGACTGAGATAAAGTATCATTAGTGAACTTGCAAGAATAAAATTCTGAATGGTCAAAGTATAAATAATGATATAAATACTGTAAGTTATAGTCACTGGAAAATTTTAAAGTAGAAACTCATTTTGCTCTGAAAATTGCAACATCTGCCTTAATTGCTTTTGACTGTGGTTTTGAGTCTTGTTTGTTTACATTAAAAAGTTAAGTAAAAATATAAACTCACTTTATTCATAATATGAATATAAAATTAAAACTGCATGCAAATCAAATAAATTATGCATAATGAGAAACAAGAAGTTTGTTTACTCAAAGCTGCTATTTCTATATCTCTCATAGCATTTGTCCTTTTATCCACAAAAATCTATTACCAAACTATGAAAGGCTTGACAATTTACAACTATGCCTAGCACAAAGTGAGTAAGCAATAAATGTTTTCCGAACATATTTTTTTGAAACGTGAACATGGTGATTTTATCAGTACAGTTCTAATTAATACCGTATAATCCATTCATCAAACTGAAAAGGGATGAAAATGCACAAATATCAAAAACATATAGATGTGTCAGAAGGTTTGCGTGAAAAGTGAATTGAAAATCAACCAGGGCTTAGTCTAGTGGCTTTTAGCATTCCTATCACCCATAAACGACTGCTATATGTGACATAATTATTATCGGTATTTACCCTGGAAACAGTTAGTCCATTACTTAATATGTATTTGGAATTGAGTCAAGGAAAATATCAGATAGAAAGAAAGACGTTCTGTGGTGATTTGCAGTCTTTGTAAGTAACTCATGCTTGTAAACGCAGCTGTATGATTGCCTCCATTTAATCTGTCTTTTTCATTTTTAAAAAGCCACGAGTTATCTTGAAAATAAAATAAAATAAGCCTTTTTTTTTCAAACATGGAAAATTGTATCTTCATGTAACGGTAACATAATGCACTGATGCTGATAACAAAAGGGAATAAAGAAAAATTAAAGACATTTAGAGCCTGGCTCTTACAAGATGCATTCACGTTCCTTTATCTGACTTTATATAAATGAGCACAAAAGAAATAATACACTCCAAAAGGCAAGAAAAGAATACAGCAGGAGGGCTGGGATAGAAAAAATGTGGAAGGAGGATGGTGATGCTGGACCGAAGACAGGAAAGTCATAAGCTGGCAAGAGCGATCAGAACAAAATGAGCATATAAGGAAGAAACAGTGTGACTTTGGCACTAGCAGGCCATCTCAGATGCTGTATTTGGTGCTTAGGTTATGTTCAGTTAGCTGTTTGTGGGTTTGCAAAATGATAAGAACATGCAAAGTTCCCACCAGGAGATATGGGAGAGGTGAGAAACAGATTTTCAGGCTTTTATCCCACATTTGTCCTTAAAATTCGCTACATAAAAATTATAAGAAAAAGGAAGAGTCTGAAACATGTTGCAGGGTACAAAAGAACCATGTGTCGTGGTCCTGCTTGCCAGGACCTCAGAATTGGGTCCCTCTACAAATTCCTCCCTCTGTAACAACACTGAATAACGTACAGACATGCATTGTTTTCCGAAGTTATGTCTTATGGTGGAATCAAATATTGTTTCTCACATTACAATAATCTGAATTAAGAATCAGGGTCATATTTTTAGTAGCATTAAATGTACATTTTATCCCAAGAATCTTTATGCTTCTTTCCTTCCTTTTATACAAATGTAAACAGACACACACACACACACACACATTAAATGGCTCAAATACTAGCAATACTGTACTACAGTAGGAGCTCTTTTATGGAACTAGGCAAGAAGTAATGCATTACAAAGAGAATCATGTTACTTCCCTACTAAAAACTCTCTTTGATTCCTAGTTAATAGCCTTAGAATAAATTCCAAATTCTTTAGCAAGGCAAATAAATGCTTCACAATCTGGACCTTCCTTATGCAAATCTCCTTCTTCTCACTCTGAGGTACATACATAATAATATGTTAATAATAAAATGTTTGAAGAGCTAACATTTATGGAGTGCTATCTGCCAAGAATCTTTCTAAATAGTAGGTGTATTAACTAATTTAATTCTTAAGTCATAATAAGATGTATGTATCCTTATTATTCCTATTTTAGAGATGAGTAAACTGACAGAGAGAGAAGTTGAGTACTTTTTATTTTATGGCAAAGCCAGGATTCAAACCCAGGTCCTTTGAATTTCCTTAAATGTGGTATGCCTTCTCTGATCTATGAGACTTGGACATGAAAATTTCCTCCTACATAGACCTAAAGCCCATCATAGGCTTACTCTCATTATGTAAAATAATCATATCTTAGTTCCTGCTTATTTTTCTGCTCACAAGAATATAACACTGCATTGAATATGGCTTTCTCTTTTTCATCACTGCATCTGCCTATTGGTTAGAGTGAAGGCTCAGATTGAAGCTTCCCACCGCATTTGATAGATGCAGATTGGGGAAAATTCCTCAATATACTGGAGCTTCCATTTTCTTATCCACAATCACTTGGTAATGATTTCAACTATAGTTCATAAGGTCTAGGTGAATGCTGTTTATAAATATACATGACTGTATTTTAATTCAAGCCTAAAATAATCCCAGAGAAGAAAAGAGTGCAATCTAAAATAATGCTTGTTTTATGCTTGAAGCAAAATAAATGTTTTAAATGAATGAAGGATACTCATATTGATTACCTACTCTGTTCCACACATACTGTTAGATTATTAGTAGGTCTCCATGAGTACTGCTGACAAAATTAATAAATGATTGAGTCAACTGAAGGGGCAGGTCACTTGCAAGTGTGATGTGACTAGGAATGAACTAAAGTCACACATTATAATTTCTGCTGCTTTTTAATGATGCTTAGAATTTCCATCATTTGATTAATTACTTTAAGTTAAAGACTGTTTCCAAAGATAACTCACTCGGGGATACTGCATCAATCTTTTAGCATTCATTATTTCATCATTTTAGTTCTTTCTCTGTCTCCATCCCTCTGCTCCCCCAGCCTCCTCACTTTTACTGCTCAAGTTGGAAACATCTTTCTGTGTTAGGTTAAAATGCAAGTATTCCCTGAACTATAGATAGATAGATAGATAGATAGATAGATAGATAGATAGATAGATGATAGATAGATAGATAGATAGATATTTTTTCCTGTTTCCAGCTTTAAGAATTACAAAATTATTTAAACATAATGATGGATTTAATACCTTCTTATCTCACATCTATTGGGAGGTAGTACACTTTTACAGAGGTGGGCTGTTTCATGAAATGAAAGGCCTGATCATAAGGCATTTTCAAGGCATGTAGATCCAGGATGGGGCATGTTGGAAGCGCTGGATCAACAGAGGAGAAGATAATGCATGTGAGACACCAAAATAAAAGAGAATGCCTGTATTAGAGGTGGGTCAAATACTCCTATTGGTATCAGAAAAGGCTCAAATTAAAGCTCCTTACCAGATGTGATAGATGCAGGTTTGGGAGAAATTCCTCAATAAACTGGAGCTTACATTCTTCTACCCATAACCACTGTGAAATGATTTTAAGTATAGTTCATAATGTCTGGGTGAATGCTGTTTATAAAAGGGACAATCATCTGATGGGGGTGGGATTCTGGATTGCAGAGAAGATGAGTGAGAAACCTACCAAGAAAGATGGGGAAGAGCAATACTACCATGATGTTCAACAGATGGCTTAGTTCATTAGGTCCTGACACAGTCATTTGATATTCCATACTGCATCTAAATGAGGATATCAAAATACTAACTAAGCTACTTTAAAAAAAAAAAAGAATTTCACACAATCTCTCTGCCTCAGAATTTCAGGAGGAGCCCACTTACAGTCCCCTTCTTTGCCCTTGAACCCTCTGGAGTTGCAATGGCTGATGAAACAGCCATGGTCATCTCCATCCTTCCAGCCAAGAATCAGCAAACCCAGAAACCTATGCATTTTTGGTTCATCCTGATCTGAGCCTATTTTTCACTTGAGTCTCCCTAGCCATGTTCACAGACTTGCCCTTTTCAAACATGCCATGGTCTTCCATCTTTCCGTATCATTTTATAAATGTCACCATCTCCCTAAAATGTCCTCTCTTTCCTGGTCTATTTGCTTAATACTTCTGTCTTACAAAGTTTTAGCTTTAAAGTCATTTTCCCTTTGAAGTCCATTTTTTTATTTTCCTTAAAGTAGACTTGCCTATTCCCCTTTTCATGCTCCTTCAAAACTAAATATCTTGTTCTTTGATTTAAACACATATAACATCACATTGTACTTATTTATGTGTATGTCAAACTCCTCTCTCTGCAATATACTTTAAACAACTATAGGAGTTTAAAAACATTTGGCAAATAATGGGAAATTAAAGAAATATTTGACTTAATAATAAATGAATTAATTAATCATATAACAATATTTTCTGCCTTTATAATTTTTTCTTATATGAGCTTGCAGTCAGAACATCTGGTGCATACAAAGGACTCAATATTTCATAAAATGTGGGGAAAAAAGCTTCTACTAAGAAATAAGAAATTTTGGGTATATTTCCTTTTACAGCAATTAGTCCAGGACCAATTATTTCTGGTATCTGGGAATTATTTAAGTTCTGAAAACATAAACAATGTCAATAGAATGAGTGTAACTAACACCAGCTTATATATTAATGGAAATGATGGGAATTAAATAATGTTACTCTATATTACTTACTCTGTGAATTTATTTTCCCAAGATGACAAGTTTTCTTTGTGTGTTCTTCTTTTTTAACTGGGATTTGCCCTGGCTAATATTTGGAGAAATAAACGCACACTACAGACTCAGAATATAAAAACATAACTGTCATTCAGAAAAAGTGCATTGCAAAGGGAAAAGAGGAGATGACAAGACCGTAGTTTAACACATCAAAATTTCAGCCTGTCTTTATTCCTTGTGTTAAACCAAAATCCATTCTGAGATTTGCTTTGTTGTTAGAGAAGGAAGAGCTGTCTGGGGACACTGAGGCAGGGTAGGTTAGATCTGATGCTCAAACAGAAGAAGGAAAGAAAACTGTAAATTCTTAGGCTACTTCAAGAGTACTGATAATATTCATCTGAAAGGGAACATAATGTCTATCTGCGAAAAAGTAATTGAGATCAATAAAAAGCTTACAGGATTTGTCCAGGATGATAAGCCAGATTCACAAGGAGATAAGCATTTGACATGGGTGGGAAGGTGAGCAGGGAGTAGAGAGGTGGGTGAATATTTAAAACATTAACTGTTCTTTCAGTTGAGATATTAACCTTTTATAATATTTGGCATGAAATCCTATTGATTGTGTAAAGACTAATTTCCTTCTCATGGAATCTAAGAGAAAAATATATATGCAGTAGTGCCACAGTTAAGAGAAAACATTTATTTTCTTGTCTTGTGAGAAAAATCGAGATTAAGGACTAATAATGCACATAAATAATTTCAAATTAGATTGGGACAAGGCCCTATCATAGAAAGATTCCATGATAAGTTATTTAAGCCTGATTTTATAGTTGCAAATTTATTTCCAGAAAGTTATGTTTGTTTTCTCTTTCGTGATTTTCTACATATAGTAATCATTCATTTATTCATGTGGGTTTTAGTGTTATTTTCATGAGTATTAAAATAAAGCACATCAAATTTTGTAGGTGCTATTTGGGGAAAATACTCTCCCATTTTCCATTCTTATTATTTTATTTGGTTTATTTATTTTTTATAATGTACAGAGCATTTTCATAATATAGGAAACTATATTGCTATTTCTGTGTGATTTTAATAATATTTTAAATTTTGATTTTTCCTTGTTCTTATCCAAGGACTGTGAGAAGGTTATCTCTGCTTCTATTTTTTTTCTCCTCTTTTTCTCTTATAGCTAATTTATCCATCTGGAGTTTAGTTTTTTCTAACCAATCATCCTTATGCAACTTAAAAATAATTATTTCTTTGCTTACCTTTTTGAAAAAAAAACACTTGGATAAATATTAGATTGAATTATTATTATTATGAAATATAATAAATGAGTATAAAGTACGTGTCCTGTCTTGCTCAGTCACCATATGATTATGAGGATTAGCTTTATCCACCTGGCTTCGATAAGCGGAACGTGTAGCAGGAAACTACCCCTTATTCTCTCTGAGTAGTGCTTCATCAGAATTTTTTGTCTATTTAAGAACAAATAGATCACAAAGTCAAATGAAATGTCAATCACTTCTTTACTTAGAATAGATAATCATTCCAAGACAATGGTGTGCATGACTGTGATGGTGGTGGTGATATTGGTTTCTCATCCAGGTAAATCATTCCCCTGTTCAGACTGGAATAGCATCTCATGCCCTAGAATTTTAGGGGTGCTCTCTGTGTTTTCAGTGAGTCTCATGGACACCAACTCTGATCTAGAACTCTCTTTGTTCCTCAATTCCTACAGCTCAGTGTCCCTTTGATTCCTACTTTTCCTTCTTTTTCTGGGATTTCTCATTCTTCTCTGTAAAAATGGCCGACTCCCAGTTCCTGACTGGGTTGAAGTGACAGTTTTATTACTTTTTCTTTCACCTCATGATTCTGCAAAGGGAAGAAATGAGCCCTGGTTTAAGGGGTGCAGATCCACTGGTGAGGAGTGAAGAAGTAGTATCTTTTATCCACAGGAAAGGTAGCTGAGTGGGTTCCTTCTTGTGCTGGTCTGCTAGGACCACCACAATCGAATACCACAGACTGAGTGGCTTAAACAGCAGAAATTTATTTCTCAGAGTTCTGGAGGTTGGAAGTCCAAGATCAGGGAGCCTCAGTGTGTTTGTTTTTCCCAGAGCCTCTCGCCTTGACTTTTAGGTGACTATATTTTCACTGTGTCCTCCCATGGCTATTTCTATGTGCACATCTCTCCCTAGCCCCCTGGCTCCTCTCCTTCTAAGGATACCAGGCCTATTGGATTAGGGCCCTATCCTTGTGACCTCATTTAACCATAATTATCTCTTTAAAGGTTTTATTATCAAGTTGGCACAATGGGGGTTAGGACTTCAACGTATGATTTTGGGCACAAGGCAAAATTCAGTCCATAACACTTCCCTTTTGGCAGCTGGAATCTTCCTAAAAAAAAATATGTATATATATATATGCATGTACACTTTGCACTTCTAGGAATAGAACTTCAGAGAGTCTTTGATTCTTGTTATATTGGATTCACATTCCTCCTATTAATGTAATTTTTACTTTATAGTTTCTGAATGTATATCTTTGATCTTATTAGACTTCATTTCAGTTATTCAAAGGGGATTTTTATTTTTCTCACCTTCATTGTGGTGCAATACATATCCAGGGTATAATTAACTTTAAAAAAATAAAACCAAAATGTCCAGGGAACTAATTGTATTTTTCATATGATACCATTTTGATATTGATGTAGTAACCTTTTCTTCTTTCGCTTAATATGGTACTCAGAAAGCCTGGTGTGAGTATCTACACACACACACAAAATCTGACCTTTTAGTGTTAAAACAGTTGAATACTAAAATATATTCTGCACAACTAGGATGATTTTCAAATAGATAAGAGATATAGTCTAACATTTCTTTTCCTTGAAAATACATGACAAATATCTCAAACTAGTAGTTAACCAATCAAACTCCATACACAAATTTGTTTGTTCCTTGCATTGTTTTGGTTTTGTTTTTGTTTCTAATGACACAGAGTGTTTTGGATCAAGAATAAACTCTGCAATTTACCATAGTAACCATTATTTTCTTCCAGTTCTCCACATCCCTTGCCTACATATAGAGACATGTTATGCTTACATTCTCTGATTTAAAAGACAGGAAATATATAATATAGAAATATTTATAGAACATCATTTTTTTCTATTATTAGGGACTTGGAAACATCCGAGAGAATGATTGACAATGAGCAACTTCAGGTGAAAAGTAATTTTTATATATGCCTTCCATATTTTCTAATGTGAATAGATGACAAATCATTATTTGCATATTTTAAGTAACTGTATACAAAATCATAGACTACTAAGATTTGACCTAGATGATGTATTTTATTAAATAATAAGTAATATGCTTTGCCAGAAATTCAAATTTAGAAGACTTCATGTTAAAATGCATATCATTATCTAAAGATCAGAAAAATGAAATTATTGCCCGCATTCCCACAATCAGTATAGCAGAGTATTGATGTCCATTGTGGCCGGTCGCATGTTCTCTTCTTCACACAGGCCCAGCTCATCCATAACCTCAGTTTCTCACCCTTTTTATTTGTGTAGCTTTTGAGTATGTGACTACTACTTTACGTTCTGACTTAACTTGATGACAAATGAAAATAATCAAATTAAACAAGTTTAAGCAAAACAAGTGAAGTTTATTGGCTCAAATAACTAAAAAGTCCAAGGATGAAGCTATTTTAAGGCACAAATTTGGGGACCCAAATAGTTTTGTTATGGCTTTTATTTCTTCATTAGGTTCTGCCTTTCTCTTTGACTTAATTCTCAGTTTAAACATTATTTAACCTGAATTGTTTGTATAGGTAGAAGGTTTAGAGCCAAGAAGGCAGTTCTTGCTTATATCTTCAACAAATGTCAGGGCTAACTTTCATTGGCTTAGACGAAGTCATGGTTTACTTTCTTAATGAATATTGTGACTAGTGCTAGGAGTTTTCCAATTAGATTTTGGTCATGTGCCCAACCTAGATTTCATACTTCATGGAACAACATATACTGATTGGGAGTTTGGCATGCAGAGATTCAGTTCGGACAGAAACTAATTGCAGATATTCCCTAATCTCTTGCTTCCTAGCATTCACATTTTTTATTCAATACAGAAAATTTTTAAAACACCTGTACCTAAGTTGGTACAGTGATACCAGAAACCAACATAGACATACTTAAATTTTCCCTAGTATAAGATCACTTAATACCTCATACAACTACTATAGACAGTTCCTAGTCCAAGCCAGGTGGCTAATAAGCTATTCTTTTTCTTAGTGTCTGAAGGGACTTCTTGTGGTCTGGGCACCATCCCCAATATACTCAATGTATTGTGGCCAGTAAGTAGAATCTCTTCGACTGTAACTTCATTCGGACAGTGCGGATGGGGAAAGAATTTAAGTATTCATCTGTCTACACCAAGAACCGTGTCCTTTATGTAGGTATAGAAAGGACCCCCTGCTCTGCAGTAAAGAGAGTTCCCTGGTAAACCAACCTGGCTATTTCTGATTCTGCAATTTGGAAGCTTTCACTTTTATATTTTCCTATAATATAACATCTGAGAAGGAGATTTTGAAAAATACTTTCTGGTAATTGCTATGACTTGGCATTCTTTTCTCATTGGTACAGGTTTGGATTATGGTACCTGGGAATAATGTTACTAGTTAAACAATTATAGGATTTTGTTTCCCTGACTTGAGTTCATCAGGCAATAAATCTAATGCCATTTAAATTTCTGATCAATTTCTCCCATAAATTTTCTTTCAATCTACTTCCTGGGATAGTTACCAAAGCCAAGGATCTAAAAGCTTTTAATCTGTATTCCAGAATAGGTGCTGGGTTTTAAGTGGTTTCTGTCTGGGTTTTCACATCTAAAACAATAAGGTTAATCTATCCATACTGCAGAGTGAAATTCAATTAACTGTTTATTTTTTATGGTGGACTTAATTTTTACCATTTTTAGACAGTTTGTATAAACCTGAAGATACTAGGGACGTATCCACGGCCAATCTCTGTCTCTGTCTTGGAACTTATTCTGTTTTGTTTTTAGCTTCCTTCCTTTAATGCAGGGCTTGGAATGGGACTTTTTAGCAATAAAATGTACATGACTATCATACTGTCAGATATCTTAAATTGATGAACAATGGGTATATTAGTCTGTTCTCATGCTGCTAATAAAGAGATATCCAAGACTGGATAATTTATTAACAAAAGAGTTTTAACTGACTCACAGTTTCACACGACTGGAAAGACCTCACAATTATGGCTGAAGGTGAAAGAGAAGCAAAGTCATGTCTTACATGGTGGCAGGCAAAACAGCTTGTGTAGGGGTACTCCCCTTTATAAAACCATCAGGTCTCATGAGACTTACTCACTATCACAAGACCAGCATGTGAAAGATCTGCCCCCATAATTCAATTACCTCCCACTGAGTCCCTCTCAAGAGACATAGGAGTTATGGGAGCTACAGTTTAAGATGAAATTTGGGTGGGGACACAGCCAAACCATATCACTGAAGGAAAAAATTTTCTCTATGTCAAGGCTTGTGTGTGTGTGTGTGTGTGTGTATGTTTTTTTCAATGTCTGTTCAGATCAGATTTTATCTCATTTGTAGGAATTTACCTAAAGTTACGAGTAATCAACTGAATTGCATATTCTTTTATTTTTATATTAATCCCCTTAAAGTTCCAGCCAAAACAAATGTTTAGCCTGAGTCACAATATCCAACAACTAAAAATGTGTCACATGAAAAATATGGACTTCTTATAACCTGAGGTATATCATCCACCACCTCAGTCTCTGTAATTGCACATTTGAGGATATTTCATTTGCAAAACCCTTTTCTTCAATATTTGTGATACCAGATGTCAATCGTTGTTTCTATTTGACCAGTTTTTAAAATTTTCACCAATTTGATACTGTAGATTAATTGCACAATGTTTAATTTATAACTTTTAATTTTTCTTTCCTAGTTGGCACATAAAATATTGCAAGGTTATTTCTCACAAATGATAGCAATTAAAAATTGACAGTGTTTTAGTGATCAAAATGCTCTTGCAATTGACAAACACAACTAAGTATTAGGCTGATGAGGAATGTATTGTCTACATACTAAAAATTGTATCGGAAACAGTTGTTTCTAAATACTCATTTATGTAATTAGAGATCTTTTTTATTTCTGTTCTTTTTTTTTTTTTTTTCTTGAGACAGAGTCTCGCTCTGTTGCCAGGCTGGAGTGCAGTGGCATGATCTCAGCTCACTGCAACCTCTGCCTCCTGGGTACAAATGATTCTCCTGCCTCAGCCTCCCGAGTAGCTGGCTCTATAGGAGCTGCCACCACATCAAGGTAATTTTTTTGTATTTTTAGTAGAAACAGGGTTTCAATATGTTGGCCAGGGTGGTCTCCATCTCCTGACCTTGTGATCCACCCACCTGGCATCCCAAAGTGCTTCTGGGATTACAGGTGTGAGCCACCATGCCCAGCCTTGCATTTCAATTTTCAGACCTATTTTCTTCTGCATTGGTATCAGTATAAATCAAATTTTCTTCAAAAGAGGCGAAGTGGGCCACCTTTTGTTGTCTTTAGAGCCTAACCCATTAGAAATGAATCTCCTTTGCCTGTCTCAGATCATCGACTCCTCACCATGTCCCTCCACAGTATAAAATTAGATAAGATATACCGGATGGACAGGCCTAAATACGAAGCTGACCTATAGTACTGGGTGATGAGGTGAGTCTCATTCAAATCCTTGGAATAAAATCAGTAGGGTTTCCCAAAAAGTAAACAAGAAAAATAGACAATTGTCTCTCATAGTCTATAATAAATGTTTTCTCTCAAATAAAAAAATTACATCACAAATTGTCACAAAAATGATAACCAAACTCAAGTTAGTTTATGAAGGTAATTTGGACAAAGATTACCTTATGCCTTATACTTGCTAAAAAAAAAATGAAATTATCTGATTCAATTGATACAAGCAAAATTGGCTAAGAAAAAAATAGCTACATATATGCAAGTTAAATTATGACAGAAGCAACCAAATGACCATTTCTAATTTTCTTTCACAAAAAAAGTACTTCTTTATGGACTAAAGCCAGTTGCATTTTTAAAACATAACCTCTCATTCCTTATGCCACACCACTCACTCCAATCTGAGATCCTTTTGTTACTAAGACTTTTAATGCTGGTTTCAAGTATAAGGAAGAAAAAATTACTCCACTACCTTCTTAGGATCTCCATTTGGGCCTAAGCATTAAACTGACATAAGATAGATTCATGGGATAAATGTATATGCATTTTATAAATTTGATATTGACATGGGAATCCCCACAACAGAATGAAGACCCCAAGGAGTAGTTAAGAGTTAAGTTTAGGCTGGGCATGGTGGCTCACGCCTGTAATCCCAGCACTTTGGGAGGTTGAGGTGTGCAGATCACGAGGTCAGGAGTTAGAGGCCAGTCTGACCAACACAGTGAAATCCTGTCTCCCCAAAAATACAAAAATTAGCCAGGTGTGGTTGTGTGAGCCTGTAATCCCAGCTACTCAGGAGGTTGAAACAGGAGAATCACTTGAACCTAGGAGACGGAGGTTGCAGTGAGCTGAGATTGCACCTTTGTACTCCAGCCTGGGCAACAGAGCGAGACTCCGTCTAAAAGAAAAAAGAGTTGAGTTGAGTTGGGTTTATATTCTGAATTGAACAAAGAGTGGTAAATTATGAAAATGTGACAAGACAGAGATACTTGAGATAGGGCAGTTAATGGTGGAAAAGTAACAAGGAAGGTTAGTGCGAGTTTACAAGGTTTGTACAGATTCTGCTCAGACTGTACTTCCCATTCCCAGTCATAAGAATGTTATTTTCCTCCTGGTATAGGAAGGACAACTTCCATAGAATGGCTTTATTTCCCTGCTTCAGGATGAAAAACGGACTGTCAGGGTGTCCTTCTTGCACTTTTTGTTTTTCAAATGCTTTTAGCTCAAAATAATACTTATGTCAAAGTGGCATATTTTAGGTGGCATGTCTGCCACCCTTCACAAGATATTAGCAGTCTTTGTTGTTATGGTTGTTGTTGACTACCAGCTAAGACTGACTAGTTTTATTAAAAATAGATCAGCATTCACTAACATCAGGAAAGAGCTTGAGGTAAGATAAGTATATGAAGCATCAAATATAAACCATGGGAAAATGTTTGACAAAGCATAGCATACTATTTAAGCATTTTCAACAGTGTGAAAATACAGATTAGGAAATTGCTTTTGAAGTGTCTTATAATGGTCAAATTAGTTCAGGAAGAGTACTCTGCTATTAGCTGTAGTGGTTTTTGACCTCAATAGACTTCCTCTAATAAAGGCCCATGTAGGTCAATGGTACAAATGAATTTAAAACATAAGGTGTTACAAGTATCTAACTAATGCCAGTAGTTTTCAAATGCTGCTGCATATTTGAATCTTCTGGGCCCAGGCCCAACTTAGGGAGATTCCTATTCAATTGACCAGAAGTATTTAAAGCTCCTCTGGTAATTCTGATATAGACACAGGGATAGATACACTGGTTTCAGTGAACATGGTTAGGATATCCACATTTGCTAGTAACAACGATGCCACTTTAGAAATAGAGACAGTAGAAGTTTGAATAAATAAACAATGTGCTTACTAGGTAAGTGCAATTACCTAATTTGCACTTATTTCACAATTACCTTATTTCACATTACTTCCATTAAAATCCATAAGAATTCTGGTAATACAGTGCTGAATTATTTTATAGTTATTTTACGGAATACATTTATTTTTAGCTAGAAGAACTGTTGAAAATATACCACTTTCTTTTCAAGGTGTGTGAGATGGTGGGGGGGTGAATTCAAAGAGTGCACACTCTTCAATAAGTCAGTTCTTTCCTAAAAAAAAAAGTTACTGAGCACTAGATAAGCACAATTATATACACTAACCTAAAAATTAGAGGTACATGGGTGAGAAAGACTAATAAAAATCCTGTTCTCATCAATCTTGAATTATAAGAGTGTATATAACTTTATCCTCCAAAAAAGTGAACACAGTTTCTTTGTACCTTTTGTACAACACAAAACAAATGTCTGTTATATTTGAATTTGAAATAAATTGCCTTGATTTGGAGGTCATGAGCAAAATGTCCTAGTAGTTTAAAACAACTACCGGAAAAGTAACATGAGAGGTTAGCGAAGTAAACAGAAGGAACACAAAGAGTATTTGGAATGAAAAAGGGATGTAACCATACAGATGCAAATTATATGTTTTCAATAATAAGAGAAAATCGTGGGCAATATTTGCCAATAAATTTAAATATGTAAAGTAGATAAATTCTCAATGAAATATAAATGATTAAATATTAAAAATAAATTAAAATATTAAATAGTTCAAACCCATTCAGGGAATCAAATTGTTAATTATAAATATATTCCCAAACACCAAAAACCAAACAAACAAATCGAAAAACCACCAGACCCAGTTCATTTTAAGAGTCAAACAAAATGTTTGTGAAAAAGGAAAAATTATAGGCCAATATCATTTATGAACATGGATGCAAAAATAAAAAATATTAGGACATAGAAGTCACCAACATATAAAAGTGGACATATATAATGACAGAAGTAGGTTTACAGCAGCTAAAATAATTTAAGATTAAACAATGTACATAATTTATTCATTACATTAACATACTAAAAGTGAAAAATATTATTGCAGTAGTAGATGCAACAAAAGAGCATTCAATAGAATCAGTTATCCATATATGCTTAAAAAACTCTTAGAAAACTATGAAAAGTCAGACAATGTCAACTGTTAGAAGAACTAGAACAATGGAAGCTTATATTAAATTGTGGGTGAGTTGAAAATTTGTATAACCATTTTAGAAAACCATGTATTAAGACAATTTATAAAGTATGAGCCAACAATTTTATTCCTAGAAATATACTAGATCCTAGCGGTTTTTATACTTGAAAGTGCATCAGAATCACCTGGACAGGTTGTTAAAAACTGTACCCGACTACCCCCAGAGTTTTTGATTCAGGAGGTCTAGAGTGAGGCTGAAGAATCTGCCTATCTAACAAAGTTCCCAAGTGATACTGCTGGTCAGGAGGACAAACTTTGAGTACCATTACTATGAAGATCCACTTGTATTTGTGCAACTACAGACATATTAAAAACTAGAAACAAAAAAAAATTCCATGAGGAGAGGAATAAATACATAAAATCCACTGGAATCTAGTAATAGTGATGATGAACGGTCTATGGCTCATATAACAACTTAGATGAATTTCTGATCCAAAAAAGCAAGTTGCAGAAGAATACATACAAAAACCAATTTGTGTAATTGCTAAAGCATGCAAAACACAAATATATCATATAGTGATACACAGTTTTTTGATAAAACTATAAATAAAATAAATGGAAATACACATATAATTGAGTAGTATTCACCTCTGCTGGGAAATGCAAGATGTAAGTGGAGCAAGCAGAGCACACAGGATTTTAAAGGAATATCTTAAAATGAATAGTATGAAAGTAGGTATTTCTTTTTTCCTTTTTTTTTGATAATACATTTTAACTCTCTTGTATGTTATAAACTCATGAATATATTGAATATTCTATAATAAAGAAGTAATCCCTAATTAGTACTAACCTAAATTCAGGTTGCTTATCTCTACTTTCATCGTCTTTAACAGCTGCTTTTATAAAACTGACTACATAGTGGTCCACCCTAAAACAATTCTAGGGAGAGATATTTCTTCTTTATCTCATAAATGTTAGAAAGTCTTTTGTTTTTTGGTCTTTAGGTCTACATTTTGTAAAATGATCATAAATTCTTACTGCCAGCTAGATGGGCTATTTCTCTGTGACCTTCCCTAGAAACTACTCTTTCAGCCAGATATGTCCGATCACCTGCTTCATTCAATTATAAATAATTTTATAGAAATTCAAAACAGTAATATTTTGAACTTGGATTCAAAGTTACCTAGTCCAATCAAATATTTATTGCATGGATTTCCCTTGTAATGACACAGATAAATGGCTGCCTAATCTCAGATTGAAGTTCTGTCATTGTTAGAAATTGAGTAATTAGTGAAAGCATTTTAAAAAATATTATTGCAAAACTAAAAAAACAAAATGTGTCTGGAAGAAAAATTTCCCAGACTTCTAAATTTCAAATATTAATACAGGCTTTGGAAACAGAAAGAGTAAACCTGAATTCTAAATTATGTGAAAGTTTTTCAAGTACTTGTAAGTAGCTTTTATTTTTCCCCTAAATATTCTCCCTTCCAATCTGAACATCTTCAGATATTTTTCTGTAGAGGTCTCCTTTGGACACACTCAAATTTATCAGTGCTTCAAGGCCATGACAGCACTCAAACCCTAATACCACCTATCATTATCAGAATATGAGATTTATTAATACCTGCTATCATAATTTCAATTCATTTTGGCAGAAGTATGACATTGCTAATGTGCGTTGAGCTTCTGTCAAGCTAATGTTCTTCAGTCTAATGAGCCTTCTGTTAGCACACAACGTTCATTCTCCTTTAGGCATAGCTAATAGTCTATGTAAAAGTTTTGTTGTAATTTTGTTCTAAATATTAGGTTTTAAATTAACTTTTATCTCTTCACATTTACATTATTAATCTATTGTGTTAAGATATTTTTGGATCTCAGATATGACACCCAACATATTATTCTTCCCACAAGTTTACTGTAACCCACACAAGTCACTAACCTATTTTCAATGTCTTCATCAAAAGACATTGAAAAAAATTGAATTAGGATCTGGAACGAAACCTTAAATAATTCCCTTCAGGTTAGTATTGATATATTAGACAACATTTTCTGGTAAGGTTGTTTAAGTGGTTGCCATTAATGAAATGTTACTTAGTTCAAATTTCATCATGTTTTCCACTAATTTATTATGAAAGATTTCAAGTACATTATATCTATAAAGCCCTCTTGATTTACCAGTCTCAAAATCCTTTCAGAAAGTAAATAAGGGTGGTCTGACCTATTTTATTTTCATCTCAGTGAACATCCAGTGGCTTTTCTTAATTATTTTTGACATTCTTAATGTCCGCAAAATATCTGTGAGCTAATTTGTATAAAAATTTTGCATAAGATGAGTAACAACTTCATTTGTCTTTAGTATCCCCTTCTCTGGGATAAATATTTTATTTCTGTTTTCACTGCTTCAGTACCCCTTTCATTATTTTCCTGCTATCAGAATCACATTATTTTATTTTATTTTATTTATCTTTTTGAGATGGAGTGTCAGCTCACTGCAACCTCTGCCTCCCGCCTTCAGGCAATTCTCCTGCCTCAGCCTCTCCTGTAGTTGGGATTACAGGCGTGTGCCACCATGCCCAGTTAATTTTTCTGTTTTTTTTTTTCTTTTTGTATTTTTAGTAGAGACGGTGTTTCACTGTGTTAGCCAGTATAAGAATTGCCTTATTTTGTGATTCTCCATAATCACATGTCTTCTCAGTGAGATTATTCTGAAAATGGTCTTGTGGCTCTGGCCAGAGTGATTGGCTCAAGAATGGGTAGACCACCAAACCTGGCTCAGTACCAAAACTTTTTTGATGAAACTATTATCCCTTTCTCTTGAAGTAACTTAGGTGAGAGCATGTACTTCCCTATTTCAGTAACTGAGGTGAAAATAATGGTGGTTGTCTTTTTGAAGAGGATAGCACTGCCTCTGATCAGATGACTATATAGAGATAAGCAGAGCTGAGAGATGCAGAAACAGATCTCTGATGTCATTATTTGTGTTCCCGTATCTGTTAAATCAGCTGCATATTTAAGTTTCCCAATGATGTGAAACAAATTCTGAAGGTAAGAGTCTAATAATGTATTCTCAAACCTAAACTAAACTGCTTTGGGTGCTATTGTGACTTTTGGGTACAAAACTCTATTATTCATTAAGGATTTCATTAAGGAGAAATCCTTAATGAATAATAGAGTTTTGCTTTTGAAAATCAGCATTTTTCTACTTCCTCGATGTATAGCAAGTCTTCTGATTTCTCATAGATATTGTTTTGTATCTTGGCTCAAAAAAATGTTAAATATTGAGAAATGTGCATATGTTAGTGGATATTGCACTTCTTTCATATTTCCCTCTGTGCTAAAATTATCTTTGTCTCTTTCATTACTCTGCTTCTTCCTTTCCTCTGTACTCGCCAAAATGTGTCTAAGAATTTTAGGGCACATTTACAGATAATTGACTTTGATTCCATCAGTTTTCAGAGGACATTTATATAAAACTGTTTTTAAAATACTATTTGCATTTTTAGAATAAACTATCAAGTAATAATCTTTTAAAAAGTTTTATATATTTTTCCTACTACCATACAAAGGCCTTAAAATAAAATTGAACATGTCTGTTGTATGATATGTGACTGGAAAAAATATTTATGTTATTTCACATTATCAATCACCATAATTTGTTTGTCATAAGTGGTCATTTGATTTGTCTTTCTCATACAAACACTGAGAAAATATACCACAATTTGAAGACATAGACTCTCTCTAGACTTTCTTTGATTGATGCTGCTTCCTGCAGTACCAAAGATCATTTTTAAAAAATTGAGCTTCTAGGCATTCTAATGAGAATACCATTTGGAAAATGAACCAATGAGCTACTGCAATTTAGAGGGTGCTATAAGTCTGTGACAATGGTGCTAGGAAAGGTACAAAGGTCTTGAATTAATGTCCGTGGGCTAATTACAGTCACTTTAGTGTCAGTGTTGTTAAATTTTTTTCATAGTGATGGAAAGAGCTAACTCCCTTGCTTTTCTAGGCCAAGCAGAACATCCACCATAGCAGGAAGTGGCATTCATTTGAAATAATGTGCTACAGGGAGAGGCTTTATGAACTAGATGTGCAGAAACTTGAATATTATTTTGATTAATTGTTTAATTGAAGTGCTACTACTACTGTCCTTAAAATTAGAATGAAAGTAATCGTTATAGTGTTGTCAGCTAAAAAAGTGGCTGGACTCCAACCGTGAAGTTTATAGGATTCTGTATTTTTATCTATAAAATATTGTCCACTGGCAGGGAAGACAGTTTACCTTAATAAGGTAATAAATATTTCTGAGGAAATATCCCTGTATCTTATAATATTATCCAATATTAAAATACCCTAATAAAATAGTGAGTCAATGATAAATCTTTACTTTATTTCAAAGGATACTTGGAAGTTTTGTGTTTTAAACAGGGTTCATCACCACCTTCTCTATTGGCGGATGCTAGGCAGTGGAGTACACAAACTAAAATGACACCAATAATTAGAATAAATTTGCATAGTGAAACTAGCTAAAACACTCTACTGCTATTATTCAAGTTAGTATTTCTTTCTCCATATAAATACAATAAGGACCATAATTGTAGGGAAAGAAGTCAATAGGTTATATGTCGTAATAAAAAGATAACATAAGGAATTTTGACAAAACTAACAGTGAAAGGTGATTTTCTTCAGATATAAAAAGAAAAAGACAGTACACTACATCTCATAAAATAGCTTTCATTTTGATTTCACATTCACATGCTACAAAATGCTGAAATCACAACTACATTACCATTTAAAAATAAATTTATAAGATCACATAAATCATTTGGAAATGTGAATTCATATGTGAACTTGTCAGTATAATTTTGTATAAAATATTTCCTCTTTCAAAGCATATTCGATGAAGTGGTCATTATCTAATATTCTATTAACCAGAACACTTTAATCTCAATTAATTAAAAAAAACTTTAATTAAATAAAGGAGGAGTCTGGAATCACAAAAGAATCTTTGCTTTGTTACTCAAAATTACTGCCTCCGAGTTCTCTAATTTTAAACTAGAATAGAGTAATCAGAATTCTATAGAGTGCCTTTTTGGTCATTCATCATTCATGAGTATAATGAAAAACGTCTGTAATTATAATGAGTTAGATCATTAAAATCCTAAATTCTGATATCAAAAGAACAACACATTAAAGAGTTCTTTATACAAAACATAAAAGTGTCTTTTTGACTACTTACTCCAGGTGTGATAAGGCTAATGAGTTAGTTTTCCTTCCAAATTTCAACACTGGAATTACTAAAGAGAGAAAATTGAAGGCCTTTAGAGCTCCACTCAGCAACTACTATGACTACTGTCAAATCAATTGATCAATTAATGATAACTGTGAATAAAATATAAGAAATGTACTCAAAATAATAAAGTACTACTGTCAAATCAATTGATCAATTAATGATAACTGTGAATGAAATATAAGAAATGTACTCAAAATAATAAAGTAAATATCTCTAAAGATATTTAGAGATATCTGCATATGACACACATATAATATGCATTATATGTATGCATCATGTGTATATTACACACATATACGTTACATGAATAATAAGATTTTAAAGTTAAGTAATAGAAACACAAAATTTAGGATAGCAGAGAAACAAGGTTGTAAGGTAAAGAAACACAGGGATCTTCAACAGCTTTGGCAATGAACTCTTTCTAAGTGGAGTGGTGGGTTCAGTCACTATCTTATATTTTATAACTTTCTTTGTGTGAAGATTTTATCTTAGAGAAGATGAATATAATGTAACTAGGTTGATAGGCTTAATAGCAGTATAGAAACTGCCTCTACTGTTGTCGGGCATTCTATAATTTAAAAATTTTTTAATTTCAAAGACTAAAGCAACTAATATTTTTTCATTTACATGTCTGCTCATTGTAACTGGTCTTATGGTAGTTGGTAGAATCATAATAGAACAAGTCAAAACAAGCAAGCACATTTCAATCCTTTATTTATTTCATATCCACTCACAATGCTATGACTAAAGAAAATAGCTATGCTAAGCTAAACTGTGGTTGCACTATACACTTTGTTTATTGTAGGAGTAGGACCTCAAAGCAAGATGTATATTAAACATCTACTATAGGGAGGAAATGAAGAGTTAGGAAAAATAAATTAATCTACCATATTACTAAAGAAAAAATAAGTGTTCTGAAAGTTACAAGAAAAAGAAAAACAAGTGGAAGTATTAAAAGAAGAGTTGTGTAACTAGATTTCCAATTATTCCAAAATAACTTTACATGATTTCCAATTATTCCAATACAACTTTAAAATAACAAAAATACAATTCATAATTCAAAAACTATAATATTTTTACCATTACAACTTTTGGAAAAATATTAAAACTATAATTATAACATACCAAAAGCATACACAACATATAGCCTATGTATGTTTTATATAATTATATATGTATATATTTATTAAGCACAAAAATAGAATAAGAAAATACAATCTATGTAACAAAAGATAAAACAGAAAATAAAAAACAAAGGGAGTTTAAAAACATTAGATGATATCAAAAGTATAAATATAACACCAATTACAATTAAAAATGGATTAAACTATAATTTGAGGAACAGAAATTTTATTTGTAAAAACAAAATATATAATATTTTATCTACCTTTAAAATAAAACAATAGAGTTTGGAAACAGAAGTTAAAAAAATTCAAACCAAATGAACAAAATAAATTATTAATTATTATGTCAGTAATAGTCAAAATTAAAATAATAAAGACAAAAAGAATGTTTTGTCAAAAAAACAGAGATTAACAAGATATAATTAACAGTCATTTTCAAATGCTTAATAATTTGTCCTTAGCTATACAAAACTATTCTCAGAAATATGGAAGGAAAAAAAAATTTCAAAACCTGTAGTTTCTGAATTTAACAAATTTATTTTAAAATAAGCATTTTAAAATTTATGTGTTTGTTGTTTGTAAAACAAAGTAAATAATATATCACACAACATTTATCATCTTAACATTTTTAAGTGTACAGTATAGTAGTGTTAACTATACAGGCATACCTCAGAGAGAATGTAGGCTCAGTTTCAGACTACCACAATAAAGCAAATATTGCAATAAAGTGAGTCACACAAATGTGTTGGCTTCCCAGTACAAATAAAAGTTATGTTTATACTACACAGTAGTCTAGCAAGTATGCAATTGTATTATGTCTAGAAAATGTATATACCTTAATTAAAAATACTTTATTGCTTAAAATTACTAACCATCATCAGAACTTTCAGCAAGTCATCATATTTTGGCAGGTGGTGGGTGTTGCCTTGATGTTGATGGTTGCTGACTGATCAATGTGGTGGTTACTAAAGGTTGGAATGGCTGTTGCAATTTCTTACAATAAAACAATGAAGTTTGCTGCACTGATTGACCCTTCTTTTTATGAAAGATTTCTATGTAGCATGTGATGTTGTTTGATAGCATTTTACCCACAGTAGAACTTTTTTCAAAATTGGAATCTATGTTCTCAAACTCTGCCACTTCTTTATTAACAAACTTTCCGTAGTATTCTAAATCCTTGTAGTATTCTAAGTTCGACAATGTTCATAACATCCTCACCAGGAGTAGATTTCATCTCAATAAACCACTTTGTTTGTCCATAAAAAGCTGCTCCTTATTTGTTGCAATTTTATCAGATTGCTGCAATTTAATCACTTCTCTAGGCTCTACTTCTAATTCTAATTATCTTGCTCTTTCTACAACATCTGCAGTTACTTCCTCCACTGAAGTCTTAAACTCCTCAAAGTCATTCATAAGAGCTGGAATTAACATCTTTCAAACTTCCATTAATGTTGATATTTTAACCTCTCCCACTAATCACAAGTGTTCTTAATGGCACTTAGAATAGTGAGTTTTTCCCAAAACTATTTCAATTTGTTTTACCCAAATTTATTGAAGAAATCACTCTATCTGTGGCCACTATAGCCTTACAAAAACTATCTTTTAATAAGAATTGAAAGTGAAAATTACTGGTTGAACCATGGCTGCAGAATGGATGTTGATGTTGTCAAGCAAGAAAAAAAACATTAAGCTCCTTGTACATCTCCATTAGAACTCTGAAGTGACCAGGTACATTGTCAATGAGCAGTATTATTTTGAAAAGAATCTTTTTATCTGAGCAGTAGGTCTCAACAGTGGGTTTAAAATATTCACTAAATCATGCCATAAACAGATGTGCTGTCATGTAGACTTTGTTGCTCAATTTATTGAGCCCAGAGTAGATCTAGCATAATTCTTTAAACCCTAGGTTGGAGCAGTAAATGAGTATTGGCTTCCACTTAAAGTAACAAGGCACATTTGCCCCTAACAAGACAGTCAGCCTGTCCTTCGAAGCCAAACATTGACTTCTTTTCTCTAGCTATGAAAGTCTTAGATGACATACTTTTCCTATGGAAGGCTATTTTATATACTTTGGAAACCTGTTATTTCATATAGCCAATTTCATCAATTATCTTAGTTAAATCTGGATTACTCGCTGCAGCTTCTACATCAGCAATTGCTGCTTCATCTTGCAATTTTCTGTTATAACTGTTTTTCTTAAACCTCATGAACCAATCTTTGTTAGCTTTAAACTTTTCTCCTGCACCTCTCTCAGCTTCATAGAATTGAAGAGAGTTAGAGTCTTGCTCTGAATCAGGCTTTGACTGGTGGGAAATGTGGCTGTTTGATCTTCTGTCTACTAAAACCTTCTCTATGTCAGCAATAAAACTAGTTTTCTTTCTTATCATTTGTGTGTTCAATGAAGTAGCACTTTAAATTTCCTTCAATAACTTTTAATCTGCATTCACAATTGACTGTTCGTGCAAGAGGACTAGCTCTCAGCTTACCTTAGTTTCTGACATGCTTTCCTCACTAAGCTTAGACATTTCTAGCTTTTTAGCGAGAAACATGTGACTCTTTCACTTAAACATTCAGAGGCCATTGTAGGGTTAGTAAGTGGCCTGTTTTCAATATTGCTGTGTCTCAGGGAACAAGGAGGGCTGAGGAGAGAATGATGGGGGAAGGGCTGTTGGTGGATTAGTCAACACACACACACCATTTATTGATTAAGTTTGCTGTCCATATAGGTGCAGCTTGTGGTACCCCCAAAACAATTGTAATAGTAACATTAAAGATCAATGACCAAAGACCACCATAACAGATGATAATAATAAAATAGTTTAAAATACTCAAAGAATTACCAGAATGTAATATAGGGACATAAAGTGAGCATGTTGTGCTGACTTGGGGTAAGGGATATCGTGGACGAAAGGCAAAGGCTTTTCTTCTTTTTTGTAATAATTTTAATGCAGCTATTTGTGGCTTTTCATTTGCCTAGGGTGCTGCAATGTCTCAATTGGTTCTGGAGTTCTCATAAAGGCTTTTTGGACTGTATTTTCCTGGTAAGTCCGTGTCTTTGTAGGGGAAATTGTCTGGGGATTATTATTATTTTTTTGTTGTTGTTAATGGAGTCTCCTCCTGTCACCTAGGCTGGAGTGCACTGGTGTAATCTCCGCTCACTGCAACCTCCGCCTTCTGGGTTCAAGCAATTCTCCTGCCTTAGCCTCCCAAGTAGCACGGATTACAGGTGCCTGCCACCACACCTGGCTAATTTTTTTTTTTTTTTTTTTTTTTTTTAGTAGAGACAGGATTTCACCATGTTGGGTAGGCTGATCTCAAACTCCTGACTTCAAGTGATCCGCCCACCTCGACTGGGATTACAGGTGTGAGCCACCATGCCTAGCCTGTCTAGGATTTTTATTCAACTGTTCTGCTGGTGTCACTCAGAATACATGTTACTTTTAAGAACATATGGAATAATAGAAACTTACTGTGCATTAGACCACCAAAGAAGGCCTCAATAGATTTCAGAGAATTTACAAATGGACTGAGTTCTCAGACATTTGTGTGTGTGTGTGTGTGTGTGTTTATAATGAAATAATAGTAGCCTTAAAAAATATTTTGTTTCAAGAAACCAAAAAGCACCCTAACAAATAATCCATGGTTTACACAGGAAAGCCTCAAGGAAATTTAAAAATTCTCAGTGTTAAATAAAAAAATAAAAGTACTTTTCAAAATTTGTGGTGTTTATTTAAGGTTGTCATTACAAAAACATTTCGAAGGTAAAGAAGCACACGATAGCCTAAATGCAAGTCTGCTATGTCTAACTGGTGAGAAAATAATCACCTGATTAAAACCAAAGATAATAATAGCAAACTAGTAAAGAACTTAGTAACGAGAATATTAGAAAGTAGTAAAATACAAAGCAATTAATAATATGAGAGAAAAACAATACAATAAATGCGAGTCAATATAATATTACTATTACTTTTAATATCAAAAACTGCAATTACTTTGGCACCAACCTTATAAAAGGGAGACTATATATAACAAATATTGAGATAATTGTCTAAACCTCAAGACAAGAACTTCTAGAACACCTATACACCTAGCATACTAGGAAGGAATAATGTGCTGTAACTGGGAAAGCATCCTGTCAATTTTTTTTAAAATATAGCCTGCATTTAAAAATGCAATGCTCCATACTTCAATTTTAGTTTTGGACCTTACTGGCTTGATAACTATAGCATGTACTTTAATCTCTCTATGGCTCCATTTTCTCATCTGCAAAATTCTCTCTTTGTTTGTATATGGGCTTCAGAAAGAAAAAGAGGAAGAGGGAGAGAGAATTAGGTTGAGTCAACGCCCTAAGCATTTATGACTAATTGTCAAATGCAGGTGCACAATAAATATTGAATTTTAATTGATTGCTCTGGTGGAAGACACTTTGTTCCTCTAGTAAGAAGAATGCTTTTGAGCCTTAGATTAGCTACTTGCAAGGTGTATGACTCAAGTCTGTGAGATTTTCTTTTATAATCCATTAAGTGGCAATATTAATTTCTACATAATAGGAGTTGTTTTAAGGTGATGATATATGTGGAAGTGCTTAATAAGAAATCTCAGTTTTATAATTAGGTTTAGTGACTGATTCTCCTTAATCCTCCTTTAAGGATCCTTTCTGAGACTCATTGTATGAAAATAAAATAGGAATTCTAATAAGGTTTTCTGGAGGGTATATGAATAGCAGCATTATAAAAACTAATGCTCAACAAGAAAAATAATGGCCAGGTAGATAAATTCTTTAGCATAATTTGTTAAGTTTTAACTTATTATGTCATTTTATTCTTTGAAAGATTATTCTGAAATAAAAATATAATATTGATAGTAAAACTGAGTTATTAAAAAGAATAAAACAAGACTAATGTATAGTACTATTTGTGATACAATTTTCTGAAACGTTAACTATGATAATATCAAATGTATTGATTTGTAGTCCATAATCCAGTTATATAGATAACAATTCATATCTTTGGAAATTGGGTTTTGTTTGCAAATAAAATCAAGGTTAGGGAATAAAAATTTGATGATGTCGGACAGATTAGATTGAACTTTTCATATACCTTAACAAATAAAAAGGATTAGAAAAACAATTTGTTTATATGACACAACTTCAGAACACAAGACATATAATGCTCTAGAGACTAGGGATTTGATTTACTCAACATTAAAAATATTGAGTAAATACTCACTGAAGAAGTCCTAGCCAAGAGATTTCTGTTTTTAAAAAATTGAAACAATAAAAGTAAAAATGCTTGACTGTATTATATAGAAATAAATTTTAGTTTTTAGAAGTGGTGAATTTTTCAGGGAGGTCGAAGTTTGCACCACTTATATCTCTGCTTCTCTCTGGGGAACTCCATTTACCTGAATCAAACTATCTCAACACATTCACCTGTGTATGTCTTCAAACCATCTGAAGTGTTACGGGTATATTCAGTGGAAATAAGAGTAAACACTTTGTTTTTTATTGCAGTGTATATTTTGAATACATGATTGGAGTTTCTGCTTGCACTACCAGATAAGGAAGTGTCAGTAAAGCAACACACATTAAGACAGTGAAGTACTTTATATTCAACTTCTGTACATTTATTAAAGTCATTACACTAACAATATTGACTCTGTTTAAGTAATGAAATGTGTGGTGTAATGCATACTGCTTCTTTATGGCTAGGCTATAGTTTAGACAATATTGACTCCGGTTAACTAATGAAACGTGTGGTAGAATGCATACTGCTTCTTCATGTATAGGCTATAGTTTAGCATCTTCTAACTCCAAATTTATTTTAATTCATAAAGTAATAGCCAAAAAGTCTCATTTAATTTACCTTACTCTAAAAAATAATGTCTATGTTGCTCTTGAATTATAGAAGCAAGTCAGCTGATTGTTTAAAAGTACTTAAAACAATTTTCAGGAACGCTTCATTGCATAGTAACATAAACACATATTTTAAGATTATGATAATTTTTCACAATCTCAAGTTTGATTTCAAAGGACTTTAAAATAAAATGCCCAGCCAGGCACAATGGCTTACACCTGTAATCCCAGCACTTCAGGAGACTGACTTGGGAAACAGAGGGAGATCCCATCTCTGCAAAAAAAAAAAAAAAAAATGACACCCCTCATTATTCAGGAGGCTGACATCAGAAGATCTCTTGAGGCCCGGAGTTTAAGGTTACAGTGAGTTATGATCATGCTACTACACTCTAGTCTGGGTGACAGAATGAGACTCTGTGTCTAAAAAAAATAAAATAAAATAAAAATAAATAAAAAATTAACAATTAAACATTTTTGAAAAATCTGTGTTTCTGAAAAGAAATACAGACTTCTGAAAAACAACACATGTGCCAGTAAACATCTAGAGCTTTGATTTCAAGGTCAGTGAACATCCTATCTGATTATGATTACCTTTGGGTCAAGAAATGTATACTTTCTTTAAAAGTCATCCTTTTAATTCTTCACAAAGATAAAAAAAAATTGTTTTTTTAAAACAATGACATACCAAACAAAGTCTCTCGCTACTTCTTATTTGCTATATTTGCCTTTCATCTGCAGAGCTTCTGGTGTTTTTTTGCATTTATGAATATGCCCAGTTTTTAAAAGTTGGGACTTAAACTTCCTATATGCACAGGCCTGTATAGGTACCTGCTGAAATTCTCAAGATCAAAGATGTTGAGGATACAATCTGTAGACTTTTACGTTTGCCTAACCACAAAGGCAAAAACAAATAAATTAAGCAAGCACAAATCAGAAGCAATATCAAATTGATGGAAATGAGTAAAACTACTTAGTATCTAACCTTGTTACTGCATGAATTGTACTGAAGAACATTGAGGTTCAAGGTGATTTACACAAATATTGTCTCGTTTTCAGAATGTTTATTCTAGTAGACACATGCCTTCATATTGTAGGACATTAACATTTGATTTCATTAGTATATTACAATGTATATACTGCGTATATAAATGTATTATATAAAACTGCACAGTTTAGCAAAGTAATACAGTGTGACTGCTCAAATTCAAATAAGATCCCTTCATAGTCAGCCTATTTAAGACCTTTAATTATTTGGGAATCTATAACCAAACTTATTTTCCCACTGAGTAGAGTCATTAAAGAAAAATGATATACCTCATCTCACACTAAAAATGCAGAAAATATATTACTACATCCTTCATAATATATCTCAATAATTCTGTTTAAAATATGCCTTTTTACTATAATTTAATATAGCTACTTTAGTGATAATATTTAGATGTATCATGTTTAAGTGCAGATAGCTACAATAGAATTTTTAATTTTCTTCAGAAATATAAATATCAAAACTCTACATGTATACATATATACACATATACACTTAAATATACATATATATTATATATACATATATACACACATATATACATATATATGCTTAAAAATTTATACTTAAAAGTAATAAACTCAGAACTTTGGTCATCTAGACATATTTGGAACAAAGTAATATGTCCCAGGTGGCCATAAAATTTCCTTATTTGTTCTCTCAACATAAACTATATACCAAGTAATGTATTAAATATTTATGTTACTCTATCATTTAACTCTCAAGAGCCTATGATAAAAATGCTATTATAACGTTCACTTAAATGGTATGAAAAATGAAGCTAACTGAGGTCAACTGACTTACCAAGGATCATATAACTAGTTATCATTGGTGCCTGTGTAGCCTTACTCTAGATCCCATGTTCTTAAATATTATCCTATACCCTTTCTCTGCCGCTAGTTCCATGACATCATTCATGCATGCCTAGTGGACAGGGGGATGATGTGTGGTTAACCCCATATACACAATTGAGAACACACTTTCCCACAGAATAAATGGCATAATAGATGATTAAACACCTAGGTGAAACATGTAAACATGAACAAATATGTATCTTGATATGCAGAAAGATTCAAAGCAACCATAGATCAATAATAGAAAACTTTCTTGAATTTTTGTTTTACAGAACAGTTAATGATATATACAGAGAGTACAGCAATATTCACTCAAAATGCCTATAATGTTTATACATATATAGGATAGAAAAAAGGAACACAGATTAACTGCTACCAAGAATTAGTCAAAATGTGATTTTATCATTTACATTTTTATAATAAATATCACATTGTAGGTAAGTTATAGTTATTTTAAGAATAAAACAGAAAAAAATGGAACCAAATAAAATCAAGTGATCATCAAATAATCAAAGTACTTTAAAATGATGGTTTTTAAATAAAAGATTAATACAAATTTATACCAAGATTTTAAATTGTATATATTCGTGAATTAAATTACACATTATGCCATATCTAATCCTCACGATTACATTTTTTTCACAATTAACTGGATTTTTCTTATATATACTAGTTACAGAATATGGAACACTAACTTTTTACTATTTATTAGATTTTTCAGAAATACTTGACTATCTAGCAATAAAGATTGTGAAAATAACTCCATCAGATAGATGAACACAAAGACAAATTAGTTAAATAAATAAGTATATGGACTTTTGAGTTATTTAATACCTAGCCACCACTTACATACCATAGTGGTCAACATGGTGAAACCCCATCTCTACTAAGAATATAAAATATCAGTCCCAGCTACTCAGGAAGCTGAGGTGGGATCACCTGATCCTGGAAAGTCAAGGCTGCAGTGAGCCGTTATCACACTACGGCATTCCAGCCTGGGTAATGGGAGTAAGAAAAAAAAAAGAAAGAAAAGATATATACTCTACATTCATTTCGAGCATGTTATCTGAAAAGTGTTATTTTATAATACTTATTTTTTAGGTTTGCAATATTATACTAGGTCTTATGTATCATTCCTCACAGTTTCAAATGCACAATAAGCTCCCTAGAAATAGCTATTTTTATTATTTTATTTTGTATTTATGTAACCTCATTTGTAACTTGGGAATGTCTTATTACTTGCGCATTAGGTTTAATAAGATATACATTTCCAGTTAAAATAAATGCAGTTTGTAAAACTAGCATACTAATTAAAGATAATTCTTACGTTAGTAAAAAACTAAATGGAAGCATTCCTGTTTTAAGTCCCTTTATGTTTTAAATTACTTAATTATAATAATTATATTAAGATACTGAATGGTTGTAGAAGTGAAGAGTCATGTTGAAGAAGTATTATAATTAAATGTTTCTAAATCAATGGTGACTCATAGTTCTTAAATACATAACAGTAACGTTTCCATTGATCTCAAATCTTTAGTTCCTAATCCACAGAAGGATTTTAGAACAACTTCTATCTTGTGAACATAAAGTGAAGATCTTAAATGATTTCAGCCAAACATTGTGCTGGAAACCATATTCTCACGTTCAGAAGTACAAGACATCCTTTAAGTATATCATGCTGTTTCTAATATTTCCTATGAGATCATTCTCATTAGCATACAAGCAGATGCTAATTTAACCCATCTTAAAAACAAAATCCTGTAAGTGAACCCCTTATTGATCTCCTAATTCTTTCCAACTATCTCCACATTTCTGTTGTCCCCTTATAGCTAAAATGCATGATAATCATATTTATTGTATTTTAGCCACATTGATTACAACATGCAGTTAATGTATGTACCATTAAGACAGGAAAAAAAATGCTAAACTATGGCCAAAGCTTTTATATCACAGATAATTTTTATTTTATGTATATTGAAAGAACTTTTAATTTTATTTTTATGTAACGATGAAAATTTAAGCAACTATGAAAAACCCTGTGAAAAAGCAGGCAGTGACAACTGCATTGGAATAGCTGCCTAGGTGGTCATAAGGATAAATGTTGTAATTTTAATATACATCCTAATTTCAGATATTTAAAAGATAAAATAATGCATTTGTTAGAACTAATGAAGTACAGTGTCTGTACTCTGTCTCTAAGAGCTGTCCTTCTGTCTGCTCTTAAGTCGTCTCTAATTAGACTTTTATCTATGTAATGCCAAAAGAAAATCTTTTTGTAAACTTCTCCAGTGATCCTGTGTTTAAATATTCAATTGGCAATTCTCAGTTATTTATTTTAATCTATCAGCAGCATTCGACACATGAAATTACTCTCTCTTTCTTGAAATGCCTTATTTTCTTGGATTCCAGAGTATAGGTTCCGTATATTTCTCCCACTTCTCTTTACACCCGTAGTTTTTTTAGTTTGTTTTAGGTTTTGGCTAGTTCCTTTCTCTTTAAATGTTGAAGTAGCCGTGATTCAGTTTCTGCACTTTTCTCTCTTTGCACTCATTCTTTTGTGATCTAACAGTATTTTGTGTGTGTGTGTGTTTTAAACTATTAAATAACTCTATCTGGAGATTCCCACATATTAATTTTTCATTCAGATTTCTTTCCCAGATATCAGGATATTCAGTTACATACTTGAAACATCAATTTGCATGTCTCAATGACATTTCAAAGTTAAAATATTGATCTATCCTTTAAACCCAGTGCCTCCATCTTTAGTCCCATCTCAGGAAAAAATCAATTTTATCCTTCCAGCAGCACAGGCTCATAAAGCCCCCATTTTACACTTGGCTTCTGTCTTCCACACTCTACATCTATATTAAAAAAAATATATATTCCTTTTGTAGCTACTTTAAAAATACGTTCAAAATCTGACCACTTTTCATCCTCTCCACTCTCACCACTATCACAACCCTGGCTGAAACTGCAATATTCTTATCTGCTTTGTTAATACTTGACACTAGCTGAGGTCCTTATTGCCACTCTTGTTCCTTTATAGTCTTCTATTAATACAGAAGCCAAAGTGCTCCTTTGGAAATAAGGTCATGTCATTCCATTCTTCATCAGGCCCTCTGATGATTCGCTATCCCACTACATATACAACCTATAATGGCTCTAAGACCTCTACAATTTGTGTCACCACCACCATGACACTTCCCCTGCCTCGTTGTCTTTCTTTCTTTCTGTGTTGCCCTTCTCTTTATATGCTTGTGGTGATCTTCTTGATGCTCCATTGACCAGGTAAGCTCTAGCCTCACTGCCGTAGCGCACAGGGTCCTTTCTATGTATAACACTCCTGCTTCAGGTATTCACAAGGTTGTACTTCCTCGTCTCTGTAAGTATTTGTCCAAAGTCCACATTCACAGTGAAGAGCTCAGTGACCAGCCTATTTATTTATTTATTTGTTTTATTTTACTCTTTTCAGATACAGTCTCACTTTGTTGCCTAGGCTGGAGCGCAGTGGCACGATCTTGGCTCACTGCAGTCTCTGCGTCCCAGGTTCAAGCAATTCTCATGCTTGAGTCTCTTGAGTAGCTGGGATTATAGGCACATGCCACCACGTCCCACTATATTTTTTGTATTTTTCCTAGAGATGGGGTTTCACCCTGTTGGCCAGGCTGGTCTTGAACTCCTGATGTCAAATGACTCACTCACCTTGGCCTCCCAAAATGCTGGGATTACAGGCATGAGCCATGGCACCTGATCAACCCTATTTAAAAGTGCAAACTGCCACCAGGATAGATTTTTTTCTATTTCCTTGCTATGAATTATTTTTCTCCATTGAATTTATCAGTGTATTATGAACAAAGTATATTATTTATTTTATATGTATCTCCTCTTATTAGATTATAAATTTCACAAGACAGGTTTTTTATTTCTTTTTTGTTGTAGTATCTGTAGCACTAATAATACTTAGCATATGATAGAAGCTCAATAAATATTTATTACATAAATGAATAAAATATTTTAGACCAAGCTTCAAAATTTTAAAAATAGAGTTGGTCTAATATTTTAAAAATAATAATGGAGAGTTTTCTTAGTCTGTTGGCTACTTTAATAATAAAATATCATAAACTGGGTAGCTTACAAACAATAGAATTTATTTCTCATAGTTTTAGAGACAGAAAAGTCCGAGATCAAGATGCCATGAAATGCACTGTCTGGTTAGACCCCACTTTCTTTTTTTTTGAGACGGAGTCTCACTCTGTCACCCAGGTTGGAGTGCAATGGCAAGATCTCCGCTCACTGCAACCTCCACCTCCTGGGTTCAAGTGATTCTCCTGCCTCAGCCTCCTGAGTATCTGGGATTACAGGCACCTACCACCATGCCTGTCTAATTTTTGTAGTTTTAGTGGAGAGGGGATTTCACCATGTTGGCCAGGCTAATCTCGAAGGGCCCACTTTGTAAGCCATAGATGACGGATTTTCACTGTATCTTCACATGGTAGAAGGAATGAACAAGCTTCCTAAGGCCTATTTTATAAGGACACTAATCCCATTCATGAAGACTTGCTTTCTGACCCAGTCACCGTCCAAAGGGTTCACTTCCTAATTTCATCACATTGGTAATTAGGTTTAACCATATGAATTTTGCAGGAAAGCAAACTTTCAGACCAGAGAAGCAATAACTTCAGCAAAAAGAGTACAGAGTAGATTAAAACTTTAGTACTCTTGATGCATATATTTAACCTAAATTTTACATCTGGACTAGTTAAAATTGTCATTTGAAATCATAGCCACTGGATTAGTGAGTGTTCTCCAGAGAGACACAACCAATAGAATGGATAGATGGATGAATAGATAGACAATAGGTGATAGATAGATAGATAGATGATAGATAGATAGATGATAGATAGATAGATAGATAGATAGATAGATAGATAGATAGATATAGATAGATAGATATTTATTAGGAGAATTGGCTCATGCAATCATGGAGGCTAACAAATACCATGACAAGCTATCTGCAAGCTAGCACCCCTGGGATAGTGGTAGCACAGCTCAGTTCAAGTCTGAACCCCTAAGGCCAGGGAAGCCAATGATATAATTCCAAATTGGAGGCCAAAGGCCTGAGAACCCCAGGACTATTGTTTTTGAGTCCTGGAATCTGAAGATTGGAGAGACTGCAATTCAGATGTCCAAGGGCAGGGAGAAAAGAGTGTTCTAGCTCCAGTAGAGAGAAAAGGAAAATTGCCTTTCTTCTGCCTTTTTTGTTCTATGCAGGTCCCCAGATGGGTTAGATGGTGCCTGTCTATGTTGACAGAAAATCTTCCCTACTCATTCTACCAACTCACAGGCCAGTCTTCTCTAGACACCCCCTCACAGACAAACCCAGAAGTAATCCTTTACCAGTTCTCTTAGGTATTTCTTAATCCAGTCACATTGACACCTAAAATTCACTATCACAGACACTAATTTTGAGGTTCATCAATAAAAAGGGGTGATAGCTCTAACTCCATTTTTTTTTTACTTAAGAAAACCAAGATGATATGAATTACTAGCAAACCAGTAAATTAAGATGAAATTATTTCCCTAATTAATTATTGGTGCCTTATTCTCTGACACTACAGAGTGATAAGTCATCTCAACAAATAAACACTCAGTCCCAGTGCTGCTAATATGCTATGATTCTTATTATATTAAAGATATATTTATTTACTATTCTTCTAGGCATATTTTAAATACAATTGTTCCAGGTACCAAAAGAAGATAATTTTAAAAAGGAGACCAATCCATTTGAAGTGCACATTTAGAAAGTAAAACAGATGAAATATCTTTGGTTCATATGTTACAAAACCGATGTTATGAGAAAGAAAAGTAAATCCTATTGCATTTGCTAATATTATGACAAGGTATACTATATGAAAAATGTTGATTGACTTTTTTCATGTTAATAAATACATCTTAAACGCATTATGATTTAGCAATTCAGAGCAAAATTTTCTTAAGTGAATTCTAGAAACAAAAACCCTTTATGAGTAAAGCTATAAAGCTAAATTTCTCAAGCTTCAGCTCTTTGAATAAAACCCTACTTTTCTGTTAAAACACTAAAATACTCTCACTATGAATTTTTGGTATTTCAATGATTAAATTTTTAGATGCATTTTTACCTGCTTCGACAAAAGTAAATCAACAGAGAGACAAATGACCTAAACACGCGTTTAATTTTGTTTCATTCAATTTTAATCATAAACAGAAATGCTAGCTAAGATAGAAGTAATATATCATTTATCTAAAGTTTTAAATATAACTGTTTAATTTTGGAACTCCTTTCATGAATAGGACTAAGCTCTGAACACCATTTTATTTTTCCTGATCTCTACCAAGAATAACATAGAAATGCAGAAAAAAAAAGATACTTCAAAGTAACAGTTGGACTTAATTATTTTCTTAAAATAGCACTTGTGATTATAACTTTTTTTTTTTTTTTTTTTTAGAGACGGAGTCTCACTCTCACTCAGGCTGGAGTGCAGTGACTTGATCTTGGCTCACTGTGGCCTCCACCTCCTGGGTTCAAGCGATTCTCCTGCCTCAGCCTCCTGAGTAGCTGGGACTACAGGTGTGTGCCATCTCACCCAGTTAATTTTTGAATTTTACTAGAGACAGGGTTTAACCATGTTGGCCAGGGTGGTCTTGATCTCCTGACCTCATGACTTACCCACCTTGGCCTCCTAAAGTGTTAGGATTACAGGCATGAGCCACCATGCTTGGCCATACTTATATTTTAATATCTTAATAACAGTAACAATAAAACTAGAAAAATGTCTAGGCATCAAACACCTACTATGCACTGGATGCTGTATGAATATTATTTCAAGCATTCCAACAAATCTCTCAAAAAACTTCTTATATAGATGAAGAAACTGAGTGTCAGACCAAATAGTAGATTGCATCCTTATTTTCAGTTCTTTAGTCCTTCCTTCATTCATAAACTTTGCCTTGTGGCCAGTTCTTTCAAAATAGGGGTTGAGTATATTTCTCTATTCTTTGACTGTGAATGGCTTGATTTGTATACTAGAGTGTGTCCAAGTGTTTAGTCTAGGCCTTAAAAGGACTGGGGTGTTTCTTCTTTCGTCTTGCAGCATTACCATTGCAAAATTAAGTTCACTCTCTAGCTTGCTTGTGAGTCTAAAAATAAAAAGAGAAAATTGTAGCAGAGCTGCCCCACCTCATCCATAGACCAGCAGAAAAAGCAGATCCATCCAGCTATTGCAGGGTGAAATAAGGACTCATAGCTGAACCCATTCTAAATCAGATAAACTCTAGCTAAACATCAACTGTCCTGCAAATACACGAGTAAAAATGTATGATTATAGTTTTAAGCCACTGAGTTTTGGAAAGTTTGAAAAGAGCAAACCAATGCAGGAAGTATAATAGTTTGCTCAAAGTATCACAGCTAGCACATGGTGGAACTAGGTTTAAACCTTGAATAGTCTTACTATAGAGCTTGAACTCTTTAAGCATTATGATTCTACTCATATCCTCCAGTGTTCAAACCATCAAGAGTTAGTAATGACACATATAAATCTATTTTATGCCCATAGTCCAAGCTACAATCCATAATCAATAGAATGATTATACATCCATATTTACCTAAGATAGATCCAGTTTTTCTAGTATGCTTATTAATAGTACCTCCTTTTACTCTAAAAGTTCCATTTATTCACCAAATGAAACTAGTGGAGAAGTTTACTCTAGTTTGAAAACGAGTTAATCTAATCATTAGTCATTCTGTATTGTCTTGATTCTGAGAGAGCCAAAGAGAAGGAGCCAGTTGGAGAGCAAAAGTATAATTTGATTTGAGGATAAAAAAAGGGAAACTATTGGCAATGTGACGCCCAAGATCATCTTTCCATCAACTGTGATGAAACCCTGAACTTAGAGAAGACAATCAGTTTTACAGCTATTGATATTTGGGTACCCGAGGGGGTTAACGGGACTGGATCATTTCTTTAGAGATGTTTTAATTATAGAATATATATACAATATCCTTTGGATTTTAGTAGGAAAAAAAGAAGTTTGGGAATCCATAGAGGGAAATGGGATGCAATCCCAGCCTTGAATTAAAAAACTATAATATTGGATATTTCAGCTAGTCTATGTAAGCCTTCATTAGTCTTCCAAAAACTAGAAAGATAATACTACATTATCCAACTAACAGGGTTGTGAGAATTAAATGGAATAGCATTTACGAAAGTGTTATATAGTTAGTAATGTTAATTTTAATTTTAAATATGATATCACTGAAGTACTGAGAGCCATTTAGGTTTAGCAGCAAAATCTAGAATAATATTTGATTTTTAGATAGTATAATATAAAAGTGATAAAATTAATCATTTTTTTCCTGCTTTTTGATTTATAATTGATAAAAATTGCATATATTTGCAACATACAATATGATATTTTGATATATGTATGCATAGTGAAATGATTAACATAATCAAGCAAATTAACATATTCATCACCTGACATAGCGTTTTTTCGTATGTGGTGAGAACATTTAAGACATGTTATCTTAGCATATTTCAAGTATAAAGTACAGCATTATTAACTGTAGTCATCATGTTGTACATTAGATCTCCAGAACTTATTTGTTCTGCATAACTAAAACTTTGTACCTTCTGACCAGCATCTCTTCGTTTCCCCCACTCCCTCACCACCTGGCAACCAATATTCTACCATCTGCTTCTGTGTTTAATTTTTTTAGATTTCACATTTAAGTGAGATAATGCAGTATTTTTTTGTTTGTGTCTGTTTATTTCACCTAGCATAATTTCCTCGAAGTCCATCCATGTTGTCAGAAATGATGAGATTTTCTTCTCTAATATTCTATTGAATTCTATCCATATATTGTATTGAAAAAAATATGTATACACACACATGCACAGACACACAAACATAAAACACATTTTCTTTCTGATTACAGCCATAAGACAAAAAAGTTATCTTTTACACCTAATATTAATACTCTGACTGCAGTATTTTTAAAAGTGTATTTAAAAAGACTTATAGTTAATAAGATTGAAGAAATACCATTTAGATGTAAATCATGTCACTTCCTGAAATCCATGAAGACTTTGGGCCTGTACTTTGTGTCCATTTTTTTACATAATATGATACCTCTAATCTCATTAGCCCACAATAATAAAATACTATCATTTAGGACTTCTGTTACTGGCCATGAATAAATAGCTGTGTCACATCAAACCATTTCACTTAGAACAATTTGGAAACTATATAACATTTTTAAAAATTGAGTATTGGAAAACAACAAAGACATTCAGAACTTGAGGGGCCATATCCCAGAAAGAATAATGAAGTATACGGAGGTAAGGACAACCATTTCTATAATTTTTCCAATAAGCTAAATCCTTGATTTCCAATTTAAGATATAGAAGTCAGGCAGAAAATGAGTATTTGAAGCTTTTAGCAACCTCATTGTGAATTCCTAAACTGGACTGGCTCCTGAGACCAAGCAAACAAACCAATAGTGACTGCTAACAGTGCAAAAACAAATGAAAAACTAAACAAAGTTCTCTAAATATGAGTAAAGAGAAACTGGAATTCAGGAACTAGTAAGAAAAAGGATGTTTGGTAAAAGCACAAGTCTTTCAGTTGTGACCCTTAAAAGATTATGTTTTCCAGGAGTAATGCCAAATCAGAAATAGTCGAATCCCTAGAAACATGAAAATTATACCATCTGTCCTCTTGACCAAGTCAACTCGATCTGCTGTTGTTACAATTTTCGGGTAGGAGAGGTTGAATCTTATCCAAAGGAAATTAACATCATTCTGATCCTCTATGATATGCACACAACTCACAGAAATTAATTTTCTAAAAAAATAGCATACATACCTCTTTGAAAAAAAAAAGCAGTATTCACTAAAGTCAAATATACGCAATCTTATGGACCAGAAATTTTCAACAGAATTGCTTATTTGTATCAGAAGGCATGTGCATGGGTTTACATAGCAGAATCATTCTGAGCAGCCCCAACAAGCTATAAACAACCCAAATAATCATTAACAAGAGAAATGGATAAATAATTTTTGTGTATTTATTTGATGGAATACTATAAAATAGTGAAAACAAACAAGCTGTTTCTACACCTAACAACGTGAATGAATCTCACAAAACTAGTGCTTGAGTAGAAGAAGTTAGGCAAAAAACAGTAGTTCCCATGTGATTCTACTCCTAGGGACTTCAGTGACTGTAAAAGTAACCTATGATAAATAGAAGTCACAATAGTTAGGGAGCCTGAGGGAGCCTCCCAAGAATCTGTGATGTTCTATTTCCTTCCTGGGTGGTAGTCCACAAGCATGTTCAAATAGCAAATTTATCAAGCTGTATGTTTGAGATTTATGCACTTTTCTGTATATATGTTATGCTTCAAAAATTCACTAAAAGTGTACATAGGATAGTGTTTTCATGAATCTGTTATATCAGGTATTATTACATAACTTACATTTGCACATTGGTAGGTGAAATGGAATGGTGCATTCAGATGCATATAAGTTGGAATCATTTTTATTGTAAAGAAGACATTTTGAATTAGATGGTGAAGTGTGGTTTATTAAATTGCGTTTTGAACTTTTGATGAAGAAAAGACAAGACAGATAAGTAGAAATTAGCCAGGTGAAAGATTTGGAGTTAAAAGAGATTACCTGAAAAAATCCTATAATCCGTAGAAGTTAGCCAAGTGAATGAACAAGAGTTAAAAGAGATTACCTGAAAAAATCCTATAATCCAATCAAATTCACATCTGTCAATCTGGTTATCTAATGAAAAAATGGCTTATTTTCTGTGTTGTTGATTTTAAGACCACAATAAATGTTTCCTAAATTCTTCCCAGGTCTTTAGGCATTTTTTATTTATTTTCAGCTGCCTCTTCTGTTGTTTTTACCTTTTATTTCTGATGGAACTATAACAAGTTATTATTGCCATGTTTTATATTTAAAACATCTCCAAGGTTCTCATTTTGCACTATGTGCTATACCTATTGTTTACCTATCTTATCTAATTCAATATTAACAGTAGCCAAAAACAAATATACATGTAAACATATATTTTAACAGCATATATAGACGAGTATGTGTGTATCTGTATATTTTTATGTATGCATGTATTTGAATGTGTGCATGTGTGATAATTGTAAACATGTGTAAAACCAAGGACAATGACATTTACGTTTAACTTTCCGGTAAAAGGGGATTATGAGCTGCAATATTCTTGCATTTTTCTTTTAGATTATCCTTTAGATACCAATTTAAATGTTTTCTTCCCTGCAATATTAGTTTTTATATCAAATGATGTTCTTAGTTTTTATCTTAACACTTAATCACAGTTTTAAGATATTGTATGTATTTTATTATATATTTATATTTCATTATTTTTTGTGTAATATCTGTCTCTACCAAAAAGGCAGGGGACTTGATTGTCTTCTTCAACTCTATGTACCCAGAGTCTAGATTTTTTTTTTTTTGCATAAAATTAGTACTCAATACTCAATAGTTTTTCTATTAAATGCATGAATAAGAAAGAAAAACAGAGTCAATATAGAAAATTGGAAAACTCTTATAGAGATATAGAAGCTGCCAGACATCTGTCCATTATCTTTTCAGATTCAAGCACTTAATTGGAGGAACTCTGCCTTACGAAATCCCAGAATAATCATGTTACATTATATTTTCAATTGCTTGTATATCCAAAATTCTACCTGAAAAGTAATAAATTTAAAGTTTAAATAACTTTAGGTCAGGTTTTCTCCTCAAGATATAAGATTTTAGGAAGAACAATAAGACTATGAGAGATGAGATTTCTAAAAATAATCTTGATGAATAGCTCATGGAAATGTGTACTATCCAGAAAATACACCATGTAAGAAGATTATTTGAATGTGGTGGCCTAAACACAACTATATAACCTTCTCAGTTTTAATTTTTCTTTGAGTCAGATGGCTCCTGCAGACAATGATCATCTGTGTTCAAGAAATCCTTTGGGTTCTGGTGAGAATTGGCACAGAAAATTGTGGGAATTCTTCCTTTTTTCCCCTTATGCTAGATAAAGGCATAGAAGAAAGTTCAGGACTCTTGAGTAGAACATGAAAGAGACTAAACATAAAAGAACATTGTCCCAAAGACATAGGAGAGGAGAAAGAAGGCTTGGAGGCTGTCTTAGTCTGTTTCTGCTGCTTTTACAAGATACCCCAGACTGAATCATTTATAAAGAACGGAAGTTTATTTGGCTTATGGTTCTGGAGGCTGGGAAGTCCAGGAGCATAGCACTGGCATTTAGTGAGGGCCATCTCATGGTGGAAGGCAGAAGCAAGCATGTGAGAGCACAAAGTGAGCCAAATTCCTTTTTGTATCAGGAGCAGACTTCTGTGATTACTAACCCACTCCTAAGTTAATGGCATTCATCTATTCGTGAGGATGGAACCCTCGTGAACTAATCACCTCTTAAAGTTCCTGCCTTTCAACCTTGTTTCAATGGCAATTAAACTTCAACATGAATTTTGAGGGTACCTTTTAAACCATAGCAGAGACCTATGAGAATACATGAAAATATTTTACTGATATGGAAAAATTGGAATATTAAGAAGTAAATGATGTTCTAGAAAAAATGATTAACACAATGGCAGACAGAGGGTTAATGTCTTTAATATAGGACATATTATTACATATTCTCTAAAAGTGGAAAAATTATACAATAAAAAGTAAACATAATTCATTCAGTGAACTTTAATTCAAATCCAAATGGCATAAAACTTAAATAAGATGCTCAAATTTAGTAGTATTTAAGGAAATACAAAATAAAGTACAGTCACCCCTCTGTACCTCAATATCCATGAAAGTTTGGTTCCAGGACATCCCACAGATACCAAAATCCAAAGATGCTCAAGTCTGATGTAAAATGAGGTACTGTTTTCTCATATGCTTTAAATAATCTCTATATTACCTATGATATTTGATACAATGTAAATAGTTGTTATATTGTATTGTTTAGGGAATAATGACAAGAAATCTGTACATGTTCAGAACACATGTAACCATTTGTTATTTTTCTGAATATATTTAACTCAAGATTGGTTTGGTTCAGGGATAGAGAACCCATAGATATGGAGGGCCAACTACAAATGATGTATCATTAGATGCTGATCAGAATAACTAAAAATAATTTTAAAAATCAACTGCTGCTATTATCTGAACCTTGTAAGTTGAGGTAAACCACAGTATAAAAACAATTATCAACATTAAAAAAATTAATCCTTATATACCTGTTTCACAGATTGGAAGACATCCAATCTCCAGATGTGGAAATATCAGTAAACATTACTAAATGCATATGTAAAATGTTTTTTATTGAAACATTATTTGAGTTGGCAAAACACTCAAAATAAGGAGTATGCTTACTATTGAAGAAATGTTGAATAAATTTTGGTACAACTCTGTGGACTATTCTGATTCTGTTAAAAGAATAAATTGAACTGTGGTAGTTTTGCTTCCTTTGTGTGTATGTGTGTGTGGTTTTTTGTTGTTGTTGTTGTTTTTTTGAGATGAAGTCTCACTGTGTCACCAAGCTGGAGTGCAGTGGCATGATATCGGGTCACTGCAACCTCTGCCTCCCGAGTTCAAGGGATTCTCCTGCCTTAGCCTTCTGAGTAGCTGGGACTACAGGCACCCTGCTGATTTTTGTATTTTTAGTAGAGACAGGGTTTCACCTTGTTGGCCAAGATGGTCTCAATCTCTTGACCTCATGATCCACCAGCCTCGGCCTCCCAAAGTGCTGGGATTATGGGCATGAGCCATCGCACCAGGCCTTGCTACCTGTTTTTCAAGGAGAGAAACAAGCTACATAAATGTGTACATAAATGTATTTTTTGTTAAATTGATATACATCTATACATCTATCTATCTATCTTTCTATTTCTCTCTCTATCTATAAACTCCAGTATACAAATTGGGAGAGAAAGAATTGTTCTTGTGTTGATGAAGAAAAAGAAGAAAATAGATAGTGAGAAGCCAGTGATAAAAATAACATAAAAGTAAATTTAAGTTCAATAAAATATGATAAAGACCCAAACACACCAGAAACTGCCAAGCATATATAACACCTGCTGTTATTCTCTGCTTTTTCTCTTGCACATTTTCCAAGCAATGGACAATTTCTTTATTTGTCAACAAAATCCTAACTTCTCTCAAATATGCAAGAAAGCACACTACTGATTTTCTCCCACTATCATTTTTCCCCCTTTCTCCATTCTTTTGAGACTACTTCTATCTCTAGCTACATCCAATTTCGTGTTCCCATTTAAAGCAAAATTTCACAAGGACCTATTTATATCTTCTAGCACGTAACTAAATATGCTCTTATTAAATTCAATGTCCTTTATGTTGCTAAATCTAATGGTCAACTTCCCATCCTCCTCTTTCTTGATTAATTAATTAATTCCTTTTAATTTATTAATTTTATCTTCCTTGAAACCCTTCTTCATTTGAGTTCCAGGACACTCAAATCTGATTTTATTTTTAAATTTCCTAATGGATTGTCTTTTGATTTTGTTACTCCTCCTTCCTCATCTATCTGAGTGTTGAATGCTGGAGAGTTCTGAGTTAATCTTTTTGACTTTTCCTACCTAGCGCTTGGTTATCTTATTAGTCCCAACACTTTAAAGAACTTTATTATATCCAGGAGATAAAAGCCAACTTCCTTTATCTCCTGAGGCTAGTGTAGACTTTGGAAAGAAATAAGAATAATAATAAAGAACTTTATCTCAATCAATAAACAACCCTAACTTGTTATTCTTGATTTCTCTTTTTCTTTTCCTTAGATACCAGGTCTAATTTATCAGTAAATCCCATGGACCCCACCCAAAATATACATTTATAATCTAACCACTTCTCACATCTCTACTGCCACCAGGCTAGCACAAACCAGTATCATGAGTAGTCTGTATTACAAGAGTTTTCATAACAGTTTGCATTTCTTCTGCACTTCAAGTCTGTTCATACCATAACTGGTGACTTGTTAGGTCTATGACTCTGTTTAATGCCCCCCATAGACTTCCCATCTGAGTAAGTGCAAAAGCCTAATTCCTAGCACTGGCTGACAATCTATTGTCCTTTTATTACTCTTTGTCTACTCTCTTTAGTTCACTTGCTGTATACTCTGCCTCACTTGTTTTTTGTTTTGTTTTGTTTTGTTTTTTCCTTTAGATACCTAATGGTCAACTCTCTTGTATCTTTAAGCTCTTTTCTCAAATTTCACATTCAGAGTGAGGTCTTTCCCATTAGCTAAACTACTTAAAATTAAACTATAAGCGTCACCCTAACATCTGCTCCTTATCCCTCTCTCCTGCACTATTTTTCTCCATAGCATTAATGCTATCAATTTACCTGTGTTTCCCTTTGCTTTTCTTTACTATCTTCCACTCTAGAATGTAAAGGCAGGCATTTTTGTGATGTTTTGTCCTTTATAGTTAAACCATGCTTGACACCACAGTTAGTACTTGATAAGTATTTGGTTAATGAATAAATGAAGGAGAAATATGAACTCATTTATGCATCTTCATAAAAATATATGTATATATGCATGTATATATGTATTATTTATACATGTGCAAAGAAATGTTAAAATAAAATTAAAATGAATGCTTATAGAATCTGTTATGATTTGAATATACTAAAAATCTGTTGATTTAAGGAAGACATGTCCTAAGAGTTGAGCAATTTGTAGAAATATTGAAGATAGATGAACTTTTGAGAGATTTTGAATCATATAGAGAAGTTGTTACCTAATGTTTTTAAAGGACTATGAAGTTTTAAAGTTTTCATAGTTTTAAAAGAGCTATACACTAGATAATTTTAGAATATTCTTGCTATTTTAAGGTTGGCTTTAAAATATTCATCAGCAAATGCACCACATTCTTCATATGTGGTAGAGATAACCAAAGTTCTTTTTCCCTATATCCGAAAGCTTGAAGTAGCACAAAGTTCATAAAGGAAATGCTATTTGTATGGGTATTAAAAATAGTATAAAAAGCTTTCAAAACACACATTTTTTATTATATATCAAAAGCATTTCCATGCAAAACATAAATTTTGTATGCTTTTCAAATAGACAGCACTAAAATTTTTAATTTAAAATGATCAATAAGTAATAGGAACATTATATCAGCCTTTTACTTCAAAACTGACACTCAGAATTCTTTATGATTTGTAATAAGTGTGAGAACAAAAAAGAGGATTAAACATTGATTCCCAATAAATTGAAAGGATTAGTGTTTTATTTGGCATAGAAACTTGCTGAAAACCTCAAGATAGAGTGGTACATTTTAAAATGGTAATTGATGTCTTAAAAACACACAATGTTGTAGGTTTTAAAATGAAGGCTTGTAGAGGGAAAAAAAATAAATTGACAAAATGCTTCTCTCTGATACCATCTTTCAAATAGCTGAATAAGTAATGCACATTTTTTAAATGAGAATTGCTGATGTAGTGACAATATACTTTCTACTAAAATGAACTATTTACTTACTCTATTCAAAGAACAACTTGATTCATTGCAAAGCATTTTGAGACTTCTTCAGAATGAAAGAATGTGGCAGCTGTAAGAATTTTCTCCATATACAAAAGCATGATTTTTTTTCCATATACAATTGCGTAATTTAGGAGAAAATCAGCTACCTGCACAAGTGCTTTGCTTTCTTTTTAGGCATTAAGCCCACAGTAAATATAGGCTTGATTTGGAATTAGCTGGACTATTAAATTGTAGTCAATTCTACAAGTTACTATATAAATTAATGATTTCTTATAGTGAAGCCTGCTTAATAGGTTGATATTACAGCATGGCTTTATTTAATTGTCCTAGGTAAGATGATGAGACATTATTATAGAGTTTCCAGTTAACACAGGTGGAAATTTTAGATGAAAATTATAACCCTTAGGTTTTCAGAAGGCTAAAAAGTTACACACAGTTGAAGTTGAAGGCCTTGCCGTTCCACACATGTATGATCCTGGACGAATCATTTATCACATCTGAGCTTCCGCTTTCTTATTGAAATATATAACAATACTTTATTCAAAGGGGCTTTAGATAATGCATGCAAAAACTCAATATAATAAGCATACTGTTTGCTCTCATATGAATTATTACAATGAAAGAAGGTGATTAAAAATATGTAAGATCATTGAGTAAATTATTCATGGAGCAAAGACATTAAGGAGTTGAGAATAGTGGTCCACGTGTCATTGGCTTATGTGGTGATAGCTATCAATGAGAATTTAAAAAATATTTTTAGAGATCAAAGGAGGTAAAATTGGTTTTTTGAAATTAGAGCCTTGGGGCTATGTCTAGACTATGTCAAGCACTCAGTTGGAAACTGAAAAAGAGATAGGTTTTGGTGTTTTTGTCCCCTCTTAGTTTGGGGCACTTTAAGGATTTCACAAATTTCACTTGCTTATTTAACTAATACCAGTCAACCATTTCAAGGGAATTTTTCACTCAGACTGGTTGATTTTCTGGCCCATTAAGACAGCTGATTCAATTCAACTGAGATTATATAGCTTAATATCCCATGCATGTTGATTGTCCTACCAAGTGGCAGCAGGCCACAGCTATAGGTAATCTTTCATGTAACTTTTATCTCCATTTGGTATTTCTTTGGCTTTTAATGTGGGGGCTAGTGGTTGGATCTCAAATACTTGCAATTGCATCATTGATTCAGATGCTGAAAAGGATAAGCCAACAAATTTAATATATTTTGCTTTTCATGAAGGCACATCTCTTAGTGGAGAACTGGCTGAAGTTTCACTGCTACGATCTGTTTCAAGGAATTAAAGACATAGAGCTGTAAATCTTGCCTTAAAGTGCTTTGGATTTTGAAAAAGTGATCTTTTAAAATTTTACTGAATTTGAGAAAGACAATAGAGGTCTTAAATCAATGATTCTGTTTGGAATAGATCAATATTATTTAGTAATTTGTTGATTCCAATAAGTGTGTCCAGAAAAATCTGATTAAACTATTTATAATACCTATTTTCCTTGATATAGATTTACAGATCATAGTAAAAATTTTGTATTTTATGCTAAATGCAATAAGATGTCACAAGCAAAAAATGACATAATTTTAATTACACTTGTAGTGGATTACTCTGGCTACGATGTAGAGAATGGGCTGTAAAGAGACATGAATGGAAATGGGATGTTGGTTAATAAACTATTATTCTAATCTAGGTGGGAAATGAAGGCGGCTTTGGCTGAGATTGGGAGCAATTAAGAAGTCAAAAGTGCTTAAATTCTATGTATACTTTGGAAGTGCAGCTGCAAGGAGATAAGAATAGATTAATTGTAGAGAGTGAGAAAGAACTATGGTTGAGCTTGAGCTATTTTGAAAAAGCAAATCAATATGAGATGGAAAAGGCTACAAGAGAAGCAGGTTTAAAGATAAAAGAATAAAATGTTCTCTTTAGAACAAGTTAATTTTAGAACAAATTATATTTGGGACAACCAAGTGGAGGTGTTGGGTGTATGGTTGGCTATGAGTCTGGATTATGAGGAAGAGTCTGGGCTTGAGAGAGAAATTTCCACATTGAGTATTTTAAGCCATGGAATTGGATGAAAGTCTGTTTGTCTCTCTATATTAATATCTATCTATCTATCTATCATTGATTGATCTACCTACCTACCTACCTAACTTCGTATCTACCTATCATACAGAGAGAGAGAGAGAGAGAGCGAGCAAGCGAGAGAGAGAAAGCTATTTAAAGAAAAAGAGCCAAGGACCTTTTCCTGAAATTATTCAATATTTAAGGTTCAGGTGGAGAAGAAGCTAACAGAAGAAATTAAGAAAAAAAAAGATTAGAGAATAGTAGAATTTGTTTTCATTAAGATCAAGGAAAAAATACTAAGATAAAAGGAGAAAGGTAGGGATCATGTGGTTCAGATACTGTAAAGAAGCTCTTAACGTGGGGGAAAAATAATTTTGACTTTTCAATATAAATTCACAAACTTCAATGCAGTGGTAATAATGAAAGACCCTTTGGAATGCAAAGAAGATAGAGTGGAAAGTAAAGAAGTAAAGACTGAAAGGATACACTATTCTTATGAATTCAGATGGACTGTTCCTGTTAAAAATATGAACAAAAAAGAATAAGTGCAAATTAAATTTTCTTTAGAATATTATACAATAAAATTAATATTACTAAGACAATATTTAATTTAATGCTTTTCTTAAGGAGATAAACTATAATGTGATTATCATGACTGCATTCTAATGAGAATAAATTCTAGTATAATTGGTGGGTACTTTTTCATGGTGTGGTTATTACAGGCCCGCTCTACAGGGACTAAGACAAGATAGGAAAACTTCTGGTTAAAGATACATGTCAAAGGCAGGCAACAAACAAAGTTTGAAACTATGAGGTGTATAATATAAAATCTTTGTCTCTCACATACAACAATTGGTAAAATGGATTTTGTTTACTAATGCCATGGAGAATGAATTTTCTTTTGGCCATATGTTAGCCACTGGGCTTATTTGCCTTTATATCTATTTTTACCCTTCTTTTTCTCTTCCTAGTATCAGAGCTGAACCCTACAGATTACCCTTTCACAGGCTCCAACTTTTAACTAGTTTCTGTAGGCTTTGGTCAATGGGAAGCGCTGACGATGACTAAGAAGATGGAGGGAAGATATTCTAGGAAATCCCTGTCCTACTACCCTTTTGTGAGGGGATTATGTACAGCAGTGGATCCTTCTCCTCTATAGCTTTTGTTTCAACCATGCAGGCCCCCCATGACCCCATCTGGGCCCATCTGCTAACACGGTCTCAAACATTTGCTTTCCAGATTAAGGGTGGTCACATCTACTTTCTTCTTTGGATTCTCAGCTATTTCATCAACAATGTAACAAATCCACTGGATTAAATTCCTTCTGTTTGAAGTATTTAGAAAAGTTTTTTTTGTCCGCTTACCTTGACTGATAAACATAATATATGTGAAATATGAATATTATAGAAAATATATATTTATATATGAAATAAATATATTCATAATTATATAATTTATTTACAAACACATAATATTTCTATATTATATTTATAATTTATATGTAAGTTATAAATTATAATATCGGTGGGAAATGAGGTCACTTTGACCGAGGTTGGGAACAACGAAGAAGTTGAAAGTGCTTACATTCTACATATACATCAAAGCACAAAAATACAGATAAAGTCTGCTCACAAAATATATATATATATATATTTTGTGAGCAGACTTTATATATATATATATATATATTTCTTTATCAATCAGGGTAAGCAGACAAAAAGAAACATATGTATGGCAAAGTTCTGATTCTTGTTTGGTGTGGGATGAAAGCAGAGGCTGACTGGAGCAGACAGCAGCTTCCATATGTACTTATAACAAATAATAGTATTAATACAGGACTATTATAAGGAGCAAATCCTCAGAACAGTTTTATTACAATTTCCCTATTACTCTGGATTATCAAATATACTGGAATCAGAACTTAGAAGCTAATTTTTGTTTTCTCACTGATTTTTAAGACTTCTTTCTTTCATAGCTGCAATTTTTTTATCCATGATGCTTTAGTGGTAGTATCTGTAACAAAAGTCTGGCAATATAGTTCTACTCCTACTCTTATTGGATATGTACCCTAGCATTTTTTGTTTGTTTGAGACAGAGTCTCTCTCTCTGTTGACCAGGCTGGAGTGCAGTGGCACGATCTCTGCTCACTGCAACCTCCACCTTGCAGGTTCAAGTGATTCTTGTGCCTCAGCCTCTTGAGTAGCTGAGATTACAGGCGCATGCCATCAGTGCTGGGCTAAGTTTTGCATTTTCAGTAGAGATGGGGTTTCATCATGTTGACCAGGCTGTTCTTGAACTCTTGACCTCAAGGAATCTGCCTGCATCAGCCTCCCAAAGTGCCGGAATTACAGTCTTGAACCACTGTGCCCAGCCTACCCTAGCATTCTTGATAAAACTGTTATTCTTTTCTTAATTCTCCTCCTTATTTAAACCTCTGTGATGTTTTCCTTCACCATTAAAGGTAGAATTTATTTTTGTATCTCCTCAAAATTAGTTCCTTCTGAACATATAAAAGTTAACTACCTTGATAATATTCCTTTTCCAGTGACTTTCTTCATGTAATCTGGATCAAATTTATCTCAGTGCTACAGCAACTGACATTTACTCCATATTTACAACTAACTCAACCTTGTCCCTCCATTCTATTTAACAGTGGAATAATGAAATATATTTTCCAATTTCTACACCTCAGGCATTTGCTCATAGTTTTAGCAGCTCTGCTGAGATAACTTTAAAACAGGGATATGATCTTTTATTGTTTGCAAATTTTAAGAACATTTTTAAAAATTGTGGCTCTTGACCAAACATTGTAGTGTTTATTTAATACAAATGGGACAGTGAATAATCTCTTTCAAGGGGAGAGCTAGAACCTAAATAAATTTCAACTTAACAGGAAACCAAAACTGTCCAAAAGTAGAATGAACTGACTCTAGAGATAGTGAGTTTTATAACCCTGTAGGATGGGTAAAGATCAGTAGGATGACTGCTTGTCATATGTATTGTAGAGGAGAATTAACTATCAGGGGAAGGGCAGTGGACATTATGATTAAGATCATAAGTGAGAGAAAGAGAGAAAGAAAGTGAGCACTATATTTAAGTACAAGTTAAGACATTTAGCAGTCTTGTGACCTTGAGCTAAATACTTAACATCTCTAAGCCTCAAATTTCTCAACTATAAAATGAGGATAGTGACTTTGGTGAACATTATGAGGGTTAAATAAAATTCAGTGGGAAACTATATGTTGAATAATCATAATGACTAGTATATAGTTAGCTCTAACAAATCAGTAGTTGTTTTTACTACTTTATTATTATTATTAGTCAGTTGGATTGTTTGATTTTATGGACTGTTCCAATTATGAAATTCTGTGAATACATAATTCCATTACAATAGCAACCTCCTCAAAATTCAAAATTGTGTTTTAAGTCATGGCAAAAGAAAATGCAGTGGTGTTTAACTATTACAAATAAAGTTATAGGGAATGTTATCACTCCCTGTGATGTGTATAAAGACCCAACTTTCTTATCTCTATGCATATCTAGATTTAGTTCTACTTATGTGAAGCCTAAATACCTCCTACAGCTCTAAAAATTAATTTGTAAAATAAAGGGGGAGGAAAAAACCTCTTTGTATGATTTTATCCCTTAGAGTTTATCAAATAAGAACTAGAAATTTGGAAATATGGGTTAAATTCAATTTTCCATAGAATAACATCAAAAGTCAGACAAGAAATATTACTAAAGTTAATGCTACCTAATTTGCTTCTCTTACAGATAAGGCAATACAGTAAGAATTTACTAAACACTATGGTAAAGCCTCATAACCACATATCATCCTGTTTTACAGATGAAGAAACCTGTGTTTAGGAAAGTTAAGCCAAGTGGTGCAATGCCAAAAACTTAATATACGAATGGGGTTAAATGAACTGAGTTCTCAGCTTTTAAAATCTAGGCACTCATTTTATTCATTCATAGTCCTACACAAAAGATTTGCTCTAAGTTAGCAGAGTCTGCATTTATAGATAAAGGGCTAATTCAGTGAGCTAAAAAGTCACAATCTTTTTACTGCTATTTCATAATTTAGATGTTAGTGCTCTTTCTGATTTTTGGATTGCATTTTCTAGCTAACCCCAAAAACATTTGAAATGAACAAGGTAATTTAGTGTTGATTTCTTGTAACAGGACTTACCCTGACAAGACTTATTCCTCCACCACAGCCCCAGTGGCTATAGGATGAAGATACTTGAAAGACACAGGCTTTCCAACTGAAATACAAGTATCTCTGTAAATTGTCTTCCTCTTTATTTTTAAATAAAGTTTTTATTTTAGAATAATTTTATGGTTACAGAAATGTTGCAAAGATAACACAGAGAGTTCTCATACATCTCATACCCAGTTTTTTTTTTATTATTAACATCTTACATTAATAGGATGCAGTTGTCATAACTAACAAACCAATAGTAATACATTATTATTAACTGAAGTCCACACTTCATTTACCTTTCTTCATTTTTCGGCAAAAGTCCTTTTTCTATTCCAGAATCCCATTCAGGATATCACATTACATTTAGTTGTCACATTGCCTTAGACTACCCTAAACTAAGTTTACCCAACTTTCCTTGTTTCTAATGACCTGGAAAGTTTTGAGGAATATTAGCCAAGTGTTTTGTATATGTTCCTAAACTGGTGTTTGTCTAATGTTTTCTTCATTATTAGACTGAGTTAAGGATTATGGGAAAGAAGCTTATACAGGTAAAGTGTAATTTTCGTCACATTACAGCATAAGTTCATACCATGCATATGTCTCATCATTGTTGATTTGCTGATGTTTAACATGGTCACGTAACTAAGATAGATTTTCAAAGTTTCACCACTATAAAATTACTACTTTTTTTCTTTCCATAATGTACTCTTGGGAAGGTGTATTAGTCCATTCTCACGCTGCTGTAAAAACGTACCTGAGACTGGGTAATTTATAAATAAAAGCTTAATTAGCTCATGGTTCCTGTGGCTTCTGCTTCTGGGGAGGCCTCAGGAAACATAATCATGGTGGAAGGTGAAGGAGAAGCAGGCATATTTTCACATGGCCAACAGGAGAGAGAGGAGGGGGAGGTGCTACACATCCAAACAACCAGATCTCATGAGAACTCTATCCAGAGACAGCATTAGGAGGATATTGCTAAACCATTAGATACCATCTCCATGATCCAATGGCCTCCCACCAGACCCCACATCCAACACTGGGAATTACAATTCAAAATTAAATTTGGGTGGGGTCATAGAGCCAAACCATATCAGAAGGCAATCAGTATGTGTAGCCCATGCTTAAGGGATTCTCCTGCATGGAAGATTTATCTCTTCTCTCCCATTTATTATCTACTGAGTTTTAATACCCAAACTTAATAAAATATGTATCTTTCAAGACGGTTTTTTTGGCCCATGAATATACAGAAAAATTCATACCCCAAGCTCTTACAACATTTTAAACAAACAAAAAAAATGTGCAAGAAGTCTCAAGTTACATTACAAATGCAACTGGTAGAATGTGATAATAACTTGGACATGCTATGAAAATTGCTAAGGCTCGAAGGTGTCATGCTCAAAGAGCTATTCTCTGCCACTGTGCACTTTTCTGTAACACATTTCTATAGTGTCTTTAATGTTTAGCTCTTGATTTTGCCTGGTTTTGTAAAGAGTTCCAAATATTTGGAAAATTATTGAGAAATAGTGGAGAAGAAAGCAAAATGAACAACGAAAGCTGGTATAATGGAAGGAAGTTTATCAGCATAAAACCAAACCCTCTGTTAACAAATCCTTTGTTAAAAACCATCGTCCTTTTAAGTATTTTATTCTCTAATATGATGCTTTATTTGCATATGTAATTTTTTATGGCTTATTACTTTCACAATTTAAAACTTCATTGAGGAATTGTAATTGACATAAACATTAGAGTAACAGGAAACATGAAAAAGTAAAAGGGAAACTGGCTTCCTGATAGCATATTTTTGAAGAACATTTGATTTTCAGGAAGGTTTACCAAAGTAAGTGGTACATGTATTAAGTATGATGTCAACCTCTACTGGTCTTTTAGAAGTGAATGTATAGTCAAACACTATGACAGGTACTGAAGAAGTTGTCCAAGCAGGGGACACTTGTGACCTATGTTACAAATACTGATTGCCCACTCTGGAAATGCTGATTCTTGAATCTCTGGAGGACAGAGTTCTCCAAATGAATGTTATTTTTAAGAAACTTTAGAAAACTTTTGCAATTATTTTCAAATTTCCTGCCAGGCCAAAACTATAGTAAGGTCCTAAGAAATACACATAATCAACTCTTTTCAGAGAAAGGATATCCATGCAGACATTTAGGGAGGATAGCGATAAAAGAAGAACTTCCAAAATGTGGACACTAACATTGTTTTAATTCACGTTTGACTTTTTAGTGGTTTCACATGAACTCAGTATTTCCAAATAAATTTTATTAGAAAATAACCGTTGGAAAAAAAAAAAGAAAAGAACTGTTTTATTAGTCTAACATTATATGAACTAGTCTACTGATATGTATGGTTCATGAAAAATCTGCCACACCAGATTTCATGTTTTATTCTCTGGCTGCTTTCTTGGACCTAAATACTGTTTTTTTCTCTTTTGGTAGAAAACGCTTCCACCTTTCAGCTCTCATTTCAAGCATTACTTTCAACCTAACATTTTCTAATGCCCCCTTTCAAAGTAGGCTCAACTAGACTATTCACTACATTCCAACTGTGTAAATATTTCGTTACTTTACTGGTAACATAAGGATGTCCCTATTTTAAATGTCTTCTTATATTTTGCTTTAAGATATGCCTGATTAAAAAAGCAGGGGCTGGAATCTTACTTATATTGTGGCCTTAGTGCCCTCTATAATTTCCGAAACACAGTAAATTCTCAGTACACATTTAGTGAGTGAATGAAATGTGAAAATAATGCTAATGTACTTTTAACATTTATGTTTTTTTAGTTATTTTTTGATTAAAAATTCTACTGAGGTCTCTGTAACTAGTTAGGCAGTACATGCTTTAGCAATTTTATTCCTTTAGAGGGTGTATCACTGCACAGGGCAATTTTTTAAAATTTAGATTCACATAGAACCAACATCTGAAGAGTATTCTTTAAAATAAATAATATAATGACAAAGTTGTTGTACTTTCTTTCTAGTCATCTATGAATTTCATTATCAAACTGGGAGAAACCAAAGTTCCTTGGCCCTTCTAGATGATTTCTCTAAACCCTGGAGCAAAAGGATTGATATACGCTGTAGCATCTGAATCTGGTGTAGCTAGCTACTATAGTTGCAAATGTTATTCATAGTCATATAAATATCTAATCCCTGTGAATCTTGCTGAGCTATTTGCCTTAATGATTTACTTCACTAGTAAATTACAGATTGATTTTGAGCCATTTTAAAGGTATTTCAGTCAAAATGTAGATTTGAGTTCCCCCAATGTCATCTTAACCTCATATTTTAGTACTTATTGAAAAGGAACGTCCAAAGATTTTTGCTGAACCACCCATTAATTTTTGTGTCTATTAAATCTGTGTCTTGCTGCTATTGTATTCCTAAACAAATACATAAACTATTTGCTTACTTTTAATTTAACAATTGAACACATTGCCAATTATTTCTTAGTGTTTTCTAATAAAGTGCCTAAAATAAATACAGTCGAGTATGAGAATACCATTGATTGATGTAATTTCATGTTAATAGTTTTCATATCATTCCACATGCTCAAATTATTACCTACAAGTGTTCTATTGGCCACTTTAAATGCTTATGCACATTGAGCAGCTTTCTCATCAAACTATCCATAATGACTTCTAAATGCTTTCCCTCAGAGGTTCAAGCTAATTCCGAACCCATTGGTGTGCATGGAAAGTTTAAATTACGTTTCCCAATATACACTACCGTGCACTTATCAGCACTAAAGTTAATCTGTCATCACATTGTACAATCATCCAGTTTAATTAGATCCTTCTGGATTTCTTCATAATCTGCATGTTTTTTCACTAACCTAAATAATTCTTGGTGATCAGCAGAAATGTAACACCTCACTATCTACTACATCCTGCATATCACTAACGTAGTTTAACAGCCCTCAGCCTGCTATCAGGATCTTGAGCACCCTGCTGTGAAGTTGCTTCCTCTGGAGAAGTATGTACTCTTCATTTCAAATAGCTTAATCCATATTTCCTTAAGAAAGCATACCCTTCTTATTTTACCAGTTTTACGTGAGCTATCAATATATTTTTAGGGAATTTCAAATTTAAAACATATTCCCACAAGTATATTTTGAAAGTTTAACCAGTTTGGAATAGTGTATGAGTGCCATGCTGGAAGAAGTTAAAGAATTAAAAGAGTGAGTGAGTTCTAAGATTTCTTCCCAATGTAAGAATATCATGTGCCTGAGGTACTAAGGGCAAGAAGAAAGGAAATGAAGATTTACCAAGTACCTTAGAGTAGTTGCTGCCACACATGATTAGCATTGCCACGTGTACTTTACGTGTGCAAACTCAAATGCTGAGAACAACTTTATCATCACTTGACTACAAATAAGGAAACTAAAATTCAAATGAGTCTACTTAAGTGCAGCACAGATGGAGCTACACCATCCCTATGGGGTGGGCAGGCTTCAAAGACATTGATAATAGTCATTAAATTTATCCCAGACCTTCGCTTATTATCATTAACTCTTTTTGATACAGTTTATTGATTACATGACATACACAAAATTCATGTGGTCAGTCATTTTACGATTTGCCATATAGCATTATATAGGATGTTTCTGAATATTTATTTCTAGAAAGTGTTTGCTGATGGATTTATATTTATTGTTTCTTCAAATGACATCATACTTTTTGAGATGTGGGTCATTTTAAACTTATGTGGAATATAAACAATACGTTTAAGAGAAATTACTGTTTCAATATTATTCTATCAGTTAGGACTTTGTCGGCTGGCAGTGAAGGAAAATCAAACTGAAACTGGCTAACAACAAAAACATTATTGTTGGTGTACTTAAATCACAAGGAAGTTTTAATGCTGAGGCTCAAATGAAGTCACTACAACCCATCTCCCTCCATATTTTGATTCACCTATACACCATGTTGGTTTTATATCCAAGTGCCACATGACAGCTGAAGCAGGGCAAGAGTGGGAAGATAAATACATAAACTCTTTCTCCTTTTCTTCTTTCCTTCCATCTCTACTTTGAAAGGAATGAGATTTGTTTTCCATTTCCTTTGATTCTCTTCCTTTAGATTTAACATCGTACAATAGAATTTTTTTTACCTTATTTCCTTTCTTTTCTCTCCCTCCCTCTCTCCCTTCCTTCCTCTTTCCCTTCCTTGCTTCTATTAATTCTATTCCCATTATTCAGGTAGAAAATTGAGTCTCTCTCCCTCCCTCCCTCCTTTCCTTCCTTCCTTCTTTCCTCCTTCTTTATCGCATTTGCTTCTTTCCTCTTTCCTTTTTACTCCTGAGAATAAAAATTTAACATGTACAGTGTGTTCATTTCCTTCCATTTTCAAAAAAGAAAGCTTATAATTCTATTTAGCTTTAAAATGATAACTACAAATATTTTTTAGCTTTAAAATTATAACAACTAAAAATGTATTATTTTCTCTTTGCTTCTGAGAATAAAAATTTAACATGCATGCAGTGTTCATTTTCTCTTCTTTTCATGGAAGTAAGCTTATAATTCTATTTAGCTTTAAAATTATAACTTAGCAAAAATGTGCTTTTATATACCTGACATTTTTCTAATGTACTCAATGTATCCAATAAAAATATTAATGATCACCTTTCCATTTTTTTCTCCTCTTCCTTGAAAACTAATAAATGATCATCTTTTCCTTAATATTTGGATTGTTACTATTTTCTCATACACACAAAACCTCTAAACTTTCTGTTTTTTAGAAAATAATTAAGACTTAGTGTAAGAACATGTAGTTGGAGGTTTCCAACAGGAGGGCTTTAGCTGATATTCTGTGCTATCGAGCATGTAGAAAAAGAAACCCCATCTCTACTGAAAAAATATACAAAAAATTAGCTGGACGTGGTAGTGCGTGCCTGCAGTCCCAGTTACTCGGGAGGATGAGGCAGGAGAATTGCTTGAAACCGGAAAACGGAAGTTGCAGTGAGCCGGGATCACGCCACTGCACTCCAGCCTGGAGGCAGAGTGAGACTCTGCCTGGAAAAAAAAAAAAAAAATTGTTCAACACAACAAACAACCTCACAAATAAGTTTGTTATATATGACTCTAGGGCAGCTATTAGTACTAGTTTACGCTTTAACTGTTTCTAGCAATAAAATACTATGAGGGTTAAGAAATCTTGGAAAATTCCTTGAAGCCTTATCTTTATTCTCAGGTGGATTATGTTACTCCTTCCTCACTTTCTAGTCTTTCTTCCATCTTATCTACCCAGATCCATTGGCTACTGCTACATATTGCCTACTATGACTAGTCCTATCATGCATCTCCCTAATAAGTCTAGGGATATTGTAATAAAACGGCACCTTCATGCTTTTTGCTGGTTTTCCAATATCACTTGCAAGAACTTTCGTATCACCAGCCTAGACTTTTCTCTCTGGGTGTTAAATCTTTATCATCTTTATTACATAATTAACACATTTACATAACACTAGTTAAAATGAACGTTCATAGATAAATGTTCTGATGTTCACAAACACATAAAGATACACAAAAGAATTAAGATTAATTCTATTCCCACTATTCAGGTAGAAAATTGAGTCTCATAGTTGAGAAACAGCTAGATTTAGTGTTGCTGTTTGTACAAGTGGGAGCATGGACTAGAATGTAGTTCTTGAAACTAACCCTGTGTTCTTTCCGCTACAGCTTTCTGCTTTTTGTCTATATATATTCAAGGATTTTATAGTCTCATGTAGAGCAAACATTGCTTAGCTTTTTGCTTGCTAATTACCATGTCTATCATTGACTACCTTAAATAAATTTACATAATTGTTCATGTCCTAATCATATGTCTACCATAATATTTAATCACTCCTTTATTATTGAATATAAGGTAATATCCCATTTTTTGTTCCCAAAAATAACAGTCATAAGGGTCTTTGTACATAAATCTTATTCAAATCACCTTAGGAAAAATTATGTTAGAGGTAATTGCTGGGTCAAAGAGTATGAACATTTTAAGGTTTTTGAAACACAATGCCAAATTGCTTTTCAGAAAGATTGTATCAATTTATGTTTCTGTCAGTAGTGAATGAGAATTGCTGTTTTAATTTGCTTTAGGGTGGGGTTGGAACTGGGGATTAATAGTATCATATTTTTATAGGACTTTGGAGGAAATGTTTCTTCTTCCTCTTTATGTTGCTCTCATGACTACAAGATTTTTTTTTATGATAAAGTAAGTATTAAATCCATTGCTTACAACTCAAAATAGCTAGGAACTTTTCTTAGTCTCTTATAGATTGAAGAAGAAAAGATAGAATAAAAGAAAAAATATCAGAGTAGATATAGAGGTGTACCTAAAAATGGGATTTTTAGGGTGCTGAATGTTATTTCAACCTTTTCTCCCATTTTGCTGTGAGACCTATTTTTTGCTAAACAAAATGCATGTGAGAAATTCCATCAAAGTGAATTGTGGACTTGCAGAGACTGGGGCTGGATCCATAATACCCACCACCCCTGAGTTGGCTTTCTGCATCAGCAGTGCAGGAAGTTCAGGGCACATCAAAAGAGCAGTCAGCTAAAAATATTACCCCAATTCAGCTAATATCATTCATACCATGGTAGTTTAGCTTAAAAGGCTGTTTCTAGAAGCTCTTATTTATTTTGATACACCTAGGGTGACTCTCCCAATAAGCTCATGTTTCCGAAAGTGTTGTCTCAGGACAACTAGCATTCTAATCAACTAGGGTGTTTGTTTGGTTGCAAATTCCTGGACAGTACTGGGGATTTATTGAATTAGAATCTCTGGGTGTACAGCTCAAAAACTGAATTTTAATAAGCTCTGGTTCTTAGACTTTAATGTACATACAAATCCCCTGGATATCTTGTTAAATGTAGATTATGACTGAATATATCTGGGTTGAAGCCAGAGATTCAGCATTTCTAAAAGGCTTCCAAATGAGGCCAATATCCCTGGGCCATGTGCTCCACTTTGAATAGCCAAGGTACAGGAGTTTGAGAATCACAGCTTTAAACCATTATCTATTTTCAGCTTGAATTTCTTTATTTATGGTTAGCCAATCCGGAGGAATTGAGCTAAAAATACGTGATCCTACATGGGATGCCACCAGCAAGAAATCACCAGATTGTAGAACTGGCGATGAAGGCGCACAAATGTGGGGCAAAATTTGTATAGAAAAAGAAAGAAGAAAAACATTAACACAAATGTGGCCTGTTTTATATTCAGGGTCAGGCCTGGGATTCATTACAGTGACAAGGTCATTTTCCTACCCATTCTCACCCTGTACGTCCAATGCTGCCTCATGTCTCTGACTGCCTACCTCATTTTCTTGTCCTTGTATGGACCTTTTGCTATGCATTTTTTTTTCTTTGGTTGTTGGAGTAAAATCTAAACTATATTATGTGGCAAATTCTGGCCCAATTTATAAATAGTCTTTGGTTCTCCTTTTATCAGAGTTGAGAGGTCTTATCATTCTTTTCACAATAAAATGGTTATCCTACCTAAAATTTTACTGATTAATCAAGTGCATCATTTTATGGTAAAACACCAGATAGACTATGTTACTTACATTCACATGATCTTGAATTCCCTTCAATTTAATTTTTAAACATTGAGGGAAACAAGATCTCTGAAGGATTTTATGAAGGATAAGGTATCTATCCATTTATCTTGGTAAGAAAGTCCTAAATGCATTCTAAGAAATTCTGTTCTCTTAAACACTCGGAATAAAATGGGCTATTGAACAGATACTACATGTAGGAAATATGTGCTATATACCGTAGCTTCTCTGGAACATCTGTAAGCACAAGAGTACAATAAGGCACCAAGAATTCAGCAATCAGCAAAATAAAGAAATTGTTAGCAGACACTGTAAATGCCATTCTAGGCATTTAACAATCTACTTTGGTATTAAGTTAAATCCTCAGAAATCTACATACTTGTTCTAAGTCATATTAGGTACTACCTAAACATGTATTGAACAGTAACTGTTAACCAGACACTACTCTAAGCACTTTATTGTGTCATCTCAAATGCTTTGTATTCACTTTTCTCAGTAAAACTAAAAGGAAAATACAATTATTTTCCAATTTTATAGGTAAGGAAACCAGGTATATGGATGTCAATCAATTTGCCTAGGGGTGCATAGGTGGGAATCTAGTTTGTCAGAATTCATATCTTGTGAAATCAAATAAAATACTTAGGTATATATTTTTTTCCCATTTGTTGTTTAGTTTGATGCCACCAGGTTATTTTGCTATATTTTATAAGTGAACTAGGAATGTTAACATAAATATTCATTAAATTATCTCTTGTTTCTCTACCAACCTCCCAGGAAGAGGTATTGAATTAAATGAACTTCTATTTCAGTATCAGTAAGGATTATGTTTTTCCTAAATGACCATTTTTTATTTTTTTCTTATGGAAACTGTGAGGAAGGACATCGATAGCGTTTCCATTTCCGTGTTGGCACTGGAAAGATTAGAGCTAGCAAGCGAATAGTACTGCATATGCTGTTCCAAGAATATTCCTGGAATCCCCAGTCTTTTTGCATTGTAAGTACAATGGGGAATAGAGAGCAATGGACTGTTTTGGCTTGGATAAAACTGTAGTCACCAAACTGCAGCTAAAGGAAATCAAGCTGGCTGAGAAAACTGTTAGATTCATAGATTTTAGAGCTGTTGAAGCTGTGGACATTTTTAGCCTGAATACTTTATTTCATACAGAAGAAAATAAATTCTTTATTTTCTTTTAGAGAGATAATGACAGCAACATCACAGAAAAACCAAGTCTCTTTAAATATGTTTTCAATTAAACTAGTATTATTTGTCAGATCTGTCAGGCAACGTGGTATGTTCTGTCAAAACTCAAATATGACAAGGTCTCTGTTCTCAAGGACTTTAGAGTTTATTGGGAGCTACAAACAACTAAATCAACAGCTGTGCATAGTAAGAAACAAGGTGAAAAATGCGACATCTTAACAGCTGGCACCACACGTTATTTCAGGTCACTGCTTTTGTTTAGAAAAATACCTAAGTAATAATTTTGGGGTTGAAGATGAATACAAGCACGACAAAGGAAAAATCGACTTTTCTACATTAGAAATAATGGAAATTTAGGGCCGGGTGCAGTGGCTTACACCTGTAATTCCAGCACTTTGGGAGGCTGAGGCAGGCGGATCATGAAGTCAGGAGATCTAGATCATCTTGGTTAACACGGTGAAACCCCATCTCTACTAAAAATATAAAAAAATTAGCCAGGCATGGTGGCGCGTGCCTGTAGATCCAGCTACTCAGGAGCTAAGGCAGGATAATCGCTTGAACCTGGGAGGTGGAGGTTGCAGTGAGCCAAGATCGAGTCACTGCACTCCAGCCTGGGCGACAGAGCAATACTCCATCTCAATAAAACAAAAAAACAAAAAAAAAAAAAAAAAGAGAGAGAGAGAGAGAGAAGAAAAGAAATAATAGAAATTTAAAAAGAAGAAGGAAAAGAGAAATGAGAGAGAAGTGAGAAATACGTATATACCTTATTAAATATGGAAATGACTGAGCAAATTTTGATGACAGGAGTATGGAGCAATGAATTTAACTCGTTTCTCTTGCTGAAATATGCATCTCTATCAGTTAAGACTTTTGCAGGTAAATGCTCAAGCTAATCTTTTCCCAGAAAAAAGAAAGAAATTTATTGGCTCATTGAAATGACAAGCCAGTGGGTTGACTTCAATCATAATCTGACAACAGAGGCATAAACGACATCATTAGTAACATTTTCTTCTGGTAGGCCTCCTTCCTTTCACCTCTGTGCCTGTCCTACTATGAAGACAAACTAGGTATAGCAGCTCGATCCACCATGTCTTAGATTCAAATTCAGCAGGAAAGAGAAATATATGCCTTGCAGCTCCCACATAAATCCTAAGATTCACTCTGATTGTCCACTTCTGAAGCTAACCCTCTGCCTGAAGAATTTTCATGCTCTGATTTGTAGGGAAACCAAATGTAAATGGTTGTTTTCAGTTTATTTTTTAAGTGAAAAATATCACTTGAAAATGTATACCAATTTCAACCTGAGGACTTCTGCCCTGACTTTAATGCTCAAATTTTTGCAATAATGATTTAGACACATTATTATATTGATCTTTATAGGAGGAAACTATAGAAAGTGATATTTTCATGGAATCTTACTAAAATAACCTTTTTATTTTAGACTGATATTAGATTCACAGAAAAATTAGGAAGTTAGTACAAAGACTATATACCCACAAACATCTATTATTACCGATTTATATTAGTATGATACATTTGCTACAATTAATGAAACAATATCAACTTACTATATTAACTCAAGTTCACACTTTAGTTTTTACCTAATGTTCCTTTTCTGTTCCAGGATCCCATCCAGAATTCATAACATTTAGTCATTTTGTTTCGTTCAGCTCCTCTTGGCTGTGACATTTTCTCAGAATTTTTGGTTTCAGTTTTGGTGACTAAGACAGTTTTAAGGAGTACTAGTCAGGTTTTTCTTCATCTTTTTTCCTTTTTTTTTTTTTTCATTTTTGAATAGAATGTTCCTCAACTGGAAATGGTTTGTTTTTGGAATGGAGTTATGGGTTTTGGGCAAGAAGACCCCAAGGTAAAGTGTTATTCCTATCATGTGGTGTGGTATCAAGGATACAAACTATCAACATGATTTATCACTGCTAATATTGACTTTCTTTACCTGACTGAAGCAGTATTCGTCAGGTTTCTACCTTGTAATGTTGTTGTTACTACAAACAGATTCGGGGATTGGGAGAGGGGAGTGTATTTGGAATTATTATTGAAAGAGATATTGTTTGAAAAGAGTTTCAGGTCATATAGAATACAAAAAAAGAAACTTAAGTCTTAAGCCTTAAGAAACACCAAAATGTGTGTTTTTTTTTAATTTAAATAATGTTGCATACCTGAATACAAATTTTTTTAAAAGTGTTCTTCAAAGAGCAGTTATATCATGTAAGTAAAGAAGATTTGATGGCCATCATCTGAATTTTAACTTCAGATTATGAAAAAAAGAAATACAAATTGTGCAACTTTGGAAAGCTACAGCCAGTTAAAGTAAAAAGAAAGTGATTCAGTTTTCTTATCTTATAAAAATGGAAAGAAATGATAGCATTTCACATTTATTTAAATAAATGCATAATTAGGAAGAGAAAGATTTGGGAATATTGAAATAAAAGATTGAGACCGGGCATGGTAGCTCGTGCCTGTAATTCCAGAGTTTTGGGAGGTTGAGGTAGAAGGATTGCTTGAGGCCAGGTGTTTGAGAACAGCTTGGGTACACAACAAGACCTCTATCTTTACAAAATTTTTTTTCTTAAATTAGCTGGGTCTGGCAGAGTGTGCCTGTAGCCCAAGCTTATTCAGGAGGCTGAGCACAGGAGTCAGAGACTGCAGTGAGCTCTGATCCTGCCACTGCACTGCAGCCTCTGTCTCCAAAACAAATTTTAAAAAATGAAGTTCAGAACTAAGATCTCTGAGGGGAAAAAAGATTGCTATTATAAGAAAAATATGATATAAGAGCTGGTAAAGATTTTTTAAAACAAACTGAATACATTGTTGATGTACATTTCCGTAACATTTCCGTGAGTGGTACTATGTATTAGATCATCCTAAGACCTTTTTATGTATTATCTGCTTCTCACAACAACCAAATAAGATAAGGTCTATGATAATTTTTAATATAAAGATGAAGAAATTAAGACAGAAAGTCACAAAGCAGCTATGAATGGCATTATAGTTTCTCCCTGATGACTCTTCTACCCTGTCTCATGATGTAGAAGCCATGAGATTTGGCTGAAGTTTATTCTACCCTTAATCCAGGGTAGGCTCTGATTCATTGAAAACTAATTAGTATAACCAGACCCCCTTTATATCTGTAGTTGATTCAAATAACCCTCCTTGCCCAAGCCAATCAGTTAATTCTTTCACTTTGGTCACAGAAAGTGATGGCCCAATTACTGAAAAATTTATGCCTTTCATTTCATTGTTTTGGAAGAGACACATTCCATCAATCTCGATGAAAAGGAAAATATGAAGATCTGATGCCCCTGGAAACCTTTAGTAGCCTTAAGAAAAGCCACTATGAAGGTAGAACCAAAACATTTAGCAAGACAGAGCTGAGAGAATCCTGAAAAACAGAAGCCAAGTCCATGATTGAACACACCTGAAGTCTGCCCTATCTCCATACTTTCTAGTTTTACCAGCTGACAAATCCTTTTTATTGTGTAAATCAGTGTAAATTGTGTTGTCTCTTACTTTCAGCAGAAACATTTCAGAATGATTCAACTACCAACTGGTCCAGCCAGGGTTCTGCCTGAAACTAAAGGTTTCTATAAAAGCCACATAATAAAATGCCTAAAACATAGAAATATAAAAGGAGATCTAAAAATCACAAAACAAAACAGATAAGAAAAAGAAAAACATCATTTATAATAATATTTTATGACTCTATAATTGATGTATGTATTTTTATAATTGTGTTATATATTATTTGTGTATAATCTATGACTGCCCACATTAATTGCAAGTTTTGCAGTCAGAATGACATGATGGAGGAGGGCACAGCTCTGAAGAACACTGTGTATTTTTGGATTCTAGCTCTATCTCTTTCTAGTTGTGACCTCGGGAATGTTACTTAACATATCTAAGCCTTGATTTGCATCTTTAATATGAAAAATATAATAGTACTAATAGTGATAGGAGACAAATTCCTAGACAGACAGGGATGGGTCCTTGGTGAAACTCGACCTTCAAGCCAAGGGCAGTCTAATGCCTGAAAACAGAGCTACCATTTCTGGATAGAATCCATGTACCAGAGTGAGAACTTCCAACCCTGTCGTACCCATTGTCTTTTGATTTGATTTTTCTGAATGATGCCCTTTAACTAATTCAACGGTGCCTTTTCCAAGCCCACCCATACACCAATCGAAAGGCACTCTCCCACTCTAAGCCCATAAAAGCCCAGACTCAGCCTCACACGTGACTACCCACTTTCAGATCTCCTCTAGTTGTGGAGAGCTTTACTTTCACTCAATAAATTCTACTCTGCCTTAACTCCTCTCTAGTGTCCACGCCTTCTTCCTCTTGGTCACTGAACAAGAACCCGGAACTCTGAACTGTGGGAACGAAAGGGCTGAACCACTCCTGCTCTCCGAGCTGCCGGCAGCGGAAGTGAAAGAGCTGTAACACTCCTGCCTCGCAAGCTACAGGAGTAAAACAACCACAAGAGTACCATCAAAAGTTTCTAGTAAAGAGTGAATTACCTAAAACATGGAAAGTGCTTAAAACAGTGCTGCAACGCAGTAAGAGCTCAACAAATGTTATTCGTTTATGTTCACAATTTGGATTGATAAATTACCGTACTGAAAGATAAATACTTTCAGATTGAATTTAAGAGGAATAATAAAATCTCTTGATGCTTACAAGAGATGAACAAAACAGCAAATAAACTTCAATGTTGAAAATAAGAAAAATCCACAAACTCTTATCAAGGAAATCTCAAGGACCATGTGAAGAGTCGTTCTGTTCATATTTGTTGCTGTTGTTTCTTTAGAGGAAGGCATCTATGCAATAAGAAAACTGGAACCTGAAATCTATCTACTCTGTTGTTTCCAAAGCTCTGAATTATATTAATTTTACTGATTCAACTGACGGGAGGGGTACCTGATTGTCATTTATAGTAAACAATTATAAGTCATATTCAGGGGATTCACTAAAATAACAAGACACCCTGTCCGTTATCTGTTGGTATTTGCGTGCCAATGTAAAACCTAAAATCATTTGTTTAAAGTTAAAACAGTATAACCACATGACTCTAAAAATTGTTACCTCACATTCCAAGATCAGAAATCCTACCACCTCTGGGGCCTGCCAAAAGTCAATGATACAGTCATTTCAGCAGAATCATTCACTCAATTACATGAAGGGAAGACTGGGAAAGAAAAGATGGTGACTTTTGAGGAGAATGCAGAGTGCCTGAAGAAAGACCATTGTGGTTCTCTACCTTTTGTGATGAAAGGGAGAAAGGGACACTTCTCTCTAGTAAAAGATCTGCTTCTTCTGGACTTTGGATATAAGCTAAGGAAAGAATTGGCAGAGCTGATGGAGAGTGTCATTAGCAGAGGCATGCATTTCCACCATGTGATGCGAGAAGTACCTATGAAAGTTTGCTGGGTAGGATGGACACCATTGAGGGGAGCCAGACTTGAAGCATCTTACTACTGCCCCTCCTGGAACCACTCTGTTCATAGGAATAATCAACTGATGACAATGCGTGATTTATGTCACAACTGAGGGGGCAAGGAAGAAGTTGAGCCTATGCTGAAAATTCCATGCCCAGAGTCTGCATAGTGTACAGCTTTATAAAACCCCTAAATGTGTCTGACACAGAGTTTTCATTTGGACTCTCAGCCTTAGGAAGGAGCAACAGCCTGCAAAAATTCTTATAATATATTCAACATAATTTAAGTGAGTCATTGATAATTTGCTACTCTCCCAATAATATTATGAATTATGAAGCAATGACTCATCTTTTCCATTATATAACTTTATGAAGTTCACTTAAAGATAATTATTTAAAAGCATGTTTAGTTGGTAAGAATATACAAAGAAGATATTAATAAGTGGTTTAATTGTATCATAAATCCTTCTATAGTTTAGAAATGTTATTTTTAATTAGCAAATTCCTAAACATGACTGGATGGTGAGACCCTAGATCATAATGCCAGCTGTGTTTGGATAGCATTACATGTGATCTCTTTCTGTTGATCTTGGTTTGAGCAGTAATTTTATCTTCCTTTGTTGCTATTGGATAGTAAAAGCACCATAATGTTGATTGTGCCAAGAAGGAATATTTAAACACTAACACTGCTCAAAGGTCTGCCAACTTAAGCTAACAAAATTATGGTTCTTTCTTTCCTCTCTTTCTGGCATTTGGTTAAATAGCTTCTGATCACCTAATTTTGGAGAATTTCTGAAACCATGTCCCAAAGAGTTAAAGCAACTGGTGACCAGTAGAAATTCCTGAGTTTGCAGAATGGTGGATAACAAGAGACAACTTGCTAAAATACTGAAACTCTCTCCGATTACAAGATAAAATAACTGACTGAAATCAGTTTGGCCAACTGGAGTTTGAGCAAAACTAGCTTGCTGACATCATAGCCTGAATTTTCATTGCATGTTTCATACCAACTCCCTCCAGAATGTGCACATGCAAATGAGTTAGCGTAAAAAAGATAACTGTGCATGCCCAAGGACTTTCCAGACCTCCCCTTTCCTTCCACCAGCAACCTGATTATCTCAGAATCCAACCCCTGAAGCTTTTCTAATAAAAATGTAGTCTTGAAGTCAGCCCAGGGAGACAGCTTGCAGCTTGACTCCTGTCTCCTTGGGAGTGGACTTTCAATGGAAAGCTTTTCTTTCCTCAAAAACCTGGTATAGTATTGGTTTCTAGCTCATTCGGCAGTAAGCCACTTTTGCTTGATAAAAGTTCTAAGATCCTTCCTGCCAGAGGTTTTACATATCTCTCTTTTCCCATTGCTTCTCTTAGCCCCTGAAGTCTATTCATCTCATTAACTCTTACTCTTTTTTCAATTCCAAAGCAATAATAATATCTTTAAAGAAACATTCCTAGCCTTCTCAAATGCATTTGTTTTACTAATGTATACTTTAATAGAACACTGTACTTCTTCCTCTCATCTCTCTCACAACATAAATTTACCTTAGTGTGATTTATTGATAAATATCTGTCACTATTCTAGATTGTATACTCATGTCATGGGGAGAATGTGTCTGTTTTCATTCATGACATTATCTACATTAAATAATGCAATGTGACAAGAAATATTTGTTGAATGAATGAGCTCCCTGATGAATGGATAAAATGATGTTCTGATATGTATGAATGTTAGTATTAGACACACTTATCAATTATATGTACTGTAAATAGCATGTCGTAGCATCTCAATAAGTGTCTGCTGATTGATACCTTTGGCTCTCAATCCCTGCTTTGATCTCCTTTTGGCATTTGATTACATTCTTTTTTCCTTCCAGCTTTATTAAATTTGACAAATAAAAGTGAATATACTTCTAGTGCACAATTTGATGCTGTAATACGTATATATTGCAAAATTATTAAATCAAGCTAACTAACGTATCTATTACCTCCCATACTTATTATTTTTTGGGCTGAGAACATTTAAGATCTATTCTCTTAGCAATTATGAAGTGTATAATGAATTATTATTGACTATAATCATCATGCTGTATAATAGATCTCCAGAACATATACATTCTGTCTAACAAACTTTGTACTCTTTGACCAACACCTCTCCATTGCCCCTCACCCAGCCCCTGATAACCACCATTTTATTTTTTGCTTCCATGAGTTCAGCTTTTTCAGATTCCACATGTAAGTGACATTAGGCAGTAATCGTTATTCTGTTCCTGGCTTATTTCACTTAGCATAATGTCCTCCTCCAGATTTATGCATGTTGTCGCAAATGGCAGAATTTCCTTCTTTCTACATGCTGGATAGAAATGGCAGAATTTTTAAATGACGTCTCAAATGGCAGAAATTCCATCTCAATAGAATATTCAGCATATAGAAAGAAGGAAATTCAAAAATAGTGTGTGTGTATATATATATATACACACGTATATATATACACGTGTGTGTGTGTATATATACACGTATATATATGTGTGTGTGTGTATATATATATATACGTATATATATATTATATACCCACACACTAGACTATCTTTATCCATTAATCCAACACTGAACACTTAGGCCAATTTCATATCTTGGCTACTGTGAATAATGTAATAATGCTGCAATGGATGTCAATATGCAAATATCTCAAGATATTCAAGATGCTCTTTTCAGTTCTTTTCAATATATATCCAGAAGTAGAACTGCTCAAACATACGATAATTATATTTTACAATTTCTTGGTAACTTCCATTCTGTTTTCCATGATGGTTATATTGATTTACATATCCACCAAAACTGTGCAAGCGTTTCCTTTTCTCCACATGCTCACCAACAATTTTTTTTTTAAATAACAGCCACTCTAACAGATGTGAGGTGATATCTCATTGTGGTTTTAATTTGCATTCTCTGATGATTAGTGATGTTGAGCCTTTCTATTGGCCATTTTTATGTCTTTTTTTGTTGCTGTAGAGAATTGTCTATTCAGGTTGCTGTACAGAAACTGTGCTTTTTTAAGTTGTCATTTATTTTCTTACTATTGAGTTGTTTCAGTTCCTTATATATTTTTGATAGTAACCCAGGTCAGATACATGGTACACAGATAATTTCTTCTATTACATAGATCATAGATTGTCTCTTCATTCTGTTGATTGTTTCCTTTGTTGTGCAGATGCTTTTAATTTTGATGCAATCTTTTTGTCCATTTTTACTTTTGTTACCTGTGTTTTGGGGGTTAAATCTAAAAAATTGTTTTTTCCACACCAATGTCAAGAAAATTTTTTCTATGTTTTTTTTTTTCTAGTAGTTTTATATGTTCATGTCTTACATTTAAGTCTTTAATACATTTTAAGCTGATTTTTGTATATAGTGTGAGGTAAAAGTCCAATTAGATTCTTCTGCATGTTGATATCCAGTTTTCCCAACATCACTCATTGAGGGGACTCTCCTTTCCCCATCGTGTATTCTTGGCATCTTCCTTGAAATTCAATAGACTGTAAATGAGTAGGTTCGTTTTTGGACTTTCTATCCTGTATTATTGGTTGATACATCTGTTTTTATGCCAGTACCATGTTGTTTTGAATACTATAGCTCTGTAGTATATTTTAAAATAATATAGTATAATGCCCTCTACATTGTTCTTTTTGTTCAAGATTGCTATGGCTATTTGGGATTCTTGTATGGTTCTATACACATTTTAATATTTTTTCTGTCTGTTTTCTTTTTTCTTTTTTTTTGAAAAATGCCATTGAAATTTTGATTAAGATTGCATTGAACCTGTAGTTGCTTTAGATAGTTTGGATATTTTGGCAATATTGAGTCTTGCAATCAATAATCCAGGAAAATCTTCTATTTATTTGTGTCTTCTCAATTTCTCTCATCAATATTTCACAGTTTTCACTGTTTAGATGAAACAGTGAAATTTATCTCCTTGGTTAAGTTTTTTCCTAAGTATTTTTTTATGTTATTGGAAATGAGATGGTCTCTTGATTTTCTTCATCTAGTTTGTTGTTAGTGTATAGAAATGCTACTGATAGTTTATGTTAATTTTGTATCCTGCAACTTTACTGACTTTATTAATTCTAGCTGTTTTCTGGTGGAGTTTTTTTTTTTTTAATGTATGAGGTAATGTCATTGGCAAACAGAGACAAATTTTGCTTCTTCCTTTTAAATTTGGATGCCCTCCTTCCCTCCCTCTTTTCCTTCCTTCCTTCCTTCCTTCCTTCATTCTCTTTCCTTCCTTCATTCCTTTCTTTCTGTCTTGTCTTTTTTTCCCCTAATTGCCTTCACCAGAACTTCCAGCACTCTGTTGAGTGGAAGCAATTGACAGCAGACAAGCCTGTTTCATTCTTGATCTTACAGCTTTCAGCTTTTCATCACTGAGTATGATGTTAATTGTGAATTTCTCATGTGTAGCTTTTATTATGTTTATGTACATTCCTTCTATATCTAATTTGTTGAGAGTCTTCATTACAATAAAATGCTAAATTGTGTTAAATGCCTTTTCTGTACCTATTTAGACATTACTTATTCATTGTGTTAATGTGATGCATCACACTTATTGATTTGCATATACTGAACCATCCTTGTATCCCAGTGATAAATTCCACTAATCACGGTGTATGATCCTTTTAATGTGCTTTTGGATTCAGTTTGGTAGTACTTTATTGAGGATTTTTGCATTTATGTTCATCAGGGATATAAGCCTGAATTTTTCCTTTTTAGTAGTGTCCTTGTCTGGTTTTGGAGTCAGGGTAATGATGGCCTTGAAAAATGAATTTGGAAGTATTCTCTCTTCTTCAATTTTTTGAAAGAGTTTGAGAATAATTGGAGGTAATTCTTCGTTAAATGTGTGGTAGAATTAACCTATGAAGCCATCAGGTGCTGGGTGTTTCTTTGTTGGAAAGTTTTTGAGTACTAATTCAGTCTCCTTACATGTTATCAGTCTATTCAGATTTCCCATTTATTCACAAATTGGTTTTAATAGGTTTTATGTTTCTAGGAATTTACCCATCTCTTCTGGATAAATTGGGTTATCTAATTTGTTAGAATAAAATGTTCATAATTGTCTTTTATGATCCCTTGTATTTCTGTGTTATTGTTACAGGAAAGGGGTCCTAATCCAGACCCCACAAGACGGTTCTTCGATCTTGTGCAAGAAAGAATTCAGAGCTACTCCATAGAGTATAGTGAAAGCAAGTTTATTAGGAAAGTAAAGGAATAAAATAATGGCTACTTTAGAGCAGCCCTGAGGGCTGCTGTTTGCCCATTTTTATGGTTATTTCTTCACCATATGCTAAACAATGAGTGGACCATTTATGCTTCCCCTTTTTAGACCAAATAGGGCAACTTCCTGATGTTGCCATGGCATTTGTAAACTGTCCTGGCGCTGGTGAGTATAGTCGTGAGGACAGTCACAGGTCCCTCTCATGGCCATCTTGGTTTTGGTGGGTTTTGGCTGGCTGCTTTACTGTAATCTGTTTTGTCAGCAAGGCCTTTATGACCTGCATTTTGTGCCAACCTCCTATCTCACCCTGTGACTTAGATTGCCTTACCCAACTGGGAATGGAGCCCAGTAGGTCTTAGCCTCATTTTGCCCAGTTCCTATTCAAGATGGAGTTGCTTTTGTTGACAGGCCACTGACATTATCAGTTTTAATGTTTTCTTTTTTATTTATAATTTTATTTATTTGAGTTTTTGCTCTCTGCTTCTTAGTTAGTCCAGCTAAAGGTTCGCCAACTTTGTTTATCGTTTTAAAAAACAATTTACAGGTGCCGACCTGAAGGTTAGGATTGCCGGGGCTGCCCTGGAGGCTGGGCCACAGGGGCGGGCTCAGTTTGCAGGGGTAAACCTGGACCCTGGGTCTGCTGGAGTATGTAGGAAAGGGGCTAGCTTGGATCCTGGGCTCACAGGGGCCAGCTTGGCTCTCAATGGGTCCAGAGTTTGTATTCATGGGGATTGGCCTACAGCCTGAATCTGTGGGTGATTTACTGGAGCTGAGTTCTGTTGGGGCTGGCCTGGTGTTAAGGTGGGCCTGGAGGCTAGGTCTTCAGGAAATGGCCCGTCACTGGAATTTTTTGGACAAAGCCTAAACCCTGGATCCCCTGGGGCCTAGGGCTGAAGAGGTGAGCCTGAAGCCTGGAACTGCAGGGGCTGGACTAGAGAGGAGGCCACGGGTGCTGACCAGGAACATGGGGCTGTGGAGGCCAGTCAGGTGCAGGGTTTCATGAGGCAGGCCAAGTGCTAGGATCCACACCAAAGCCAGGTTCTTGCTGACGTCACTCTCCTTCCTCTACAACAAAAAGCATCCCTCCCTTTGAGCTGTGTCTCCCAGGCTTGGGGTGGAATGGTGCTGGTAATAAGAAACTTTTTCCTATCCTCTTCAATGAGTCTTTTCTTATGTCTGTGTTCTACTCAAGTGCTGCAGTCTCTCACCATTTAGCCCTGTGAAGATATTTTCACACACAGTTGTTCAAATTGATGTTTCTCTGAGGAGACACTGAAAATCCAACTCTGCCATCTTGCTCTGATTACATTCTTAATTGGATTTTATTTTCTTTATATTATTTGTCTCATAAATAGAAGCATCACCTCATCAATAAGTCTTATGTTTGAGAAGTCCTTGTGGTTCCCCTAGTGAATATGACTCCAATGACTAGAGAAACACCAGAGTCTTTTGTCCTGTGCCAATTAGATAAACGACATTGACACACGTGAAATGCTTTTAAGGAGCAGAAAGTTTAATAGGCAAGAAAGAAGAACAAAGGCTCGCCACTGTACAGAGGGAGGGGGCTCCTAATGAAGAACAACCCCAAGTGCAGTGGGAAGCAGTTGGCTATACTGGAAGGCTGGAGGAGGTGGTGTCTGGTTTGCACAGGGCTGGGGGCATTGATTTGACCAGGTGTGTCATTCACATAGCCCAGGAAAAAACTGACCCTCCCACCCTAGCCTTTTAATATGCAAATGCAGGTCACCATGATGTCCTGCACATGTGATGTTATCTGGAGGCGGCCATGACACCCGGCACACTTGGTGACAAGGAGAGGAGGGTGGCTGCTATATTGGGTGGATCTGATTTTCTAATTCCCAGCATTTACATATCAATGCCTGCTGGTTTATTTTTCTCAAGCCACTTTCTGTTAGAAAAGAAATGTTCTGGGAGTTGATTTTATAAAAAGATAAAGCCTTACTGAGGACTCATTTTACTTTATCTACCTAAAATAATTTCTTAATAAGTCTTGTAATATTAGTATTCCAAAGAGTACTTACTGAATTAAATTGAATAATCATCTTTGTGGTTTCATTTACCTTTTTTTCTCAAAAATTTGTTTTTTTTTAAATCAAGAGTGTAAATTACATTACTATAAAGAAATATTACTTTTTTCTTAAAAAAAATTCCAGCATTTGACCCTTTGGAAGATCTTATAGGCTTTATGAAACTTTTAAGATTAATATTGTTTTTTCATACTAGTTTTCATTTTCATACTCTTCCTAACCACTATAAAACAACCAGAGTTTTATTAAGGAAAGTATGCTAAATCTGAAATCTGACAGCTTTTAGAACTATTCAGGTTAAAATAAATGAATAGAGGCAAAATAAATGTTATATTTCAAAAGCCCATGTTTTGATCTGAACTTAACATTTTGCACTTTTACAGGCAGTTTAGTATAAAATCCTAAAGTTTTTCTAGATACGATTATCTTATGCATAAAAATTTTGGTTTAATATTCATTCATCTTACTAAAATATAGTCAAATAAACGTCATTCATTTTTACCATAAACTTTAAATAATACAAAGATATTCATCAGATATATTTCATAGCTGTAGTGAAAATGTCTGACAGTTTTGCAAGCAAAATGCAATACCACATATAAATTATGTTACTGCTCATGTTTTATTTGAAATATTCATAATATGCATTTTGTAAATACAATATGCAGTACAAGAAAATGACAATATTGTAATTGAACTTCTATGAAAAATTTTGCCTCTGAAAATTTTAGATGAAATCAATCTTGCCTGAATATTACTGGGGGTTAAGAAGACTAATTTGCTCATCTTTCTTATTCTGGGAAGTGTATTATGTAAGGCATTACTGTCACTTTTTGATTTCACTTTAATCAATAACCTGGGTAAAAAAAACGTATAGCACAAGTGTAAACAAATATTCTTTACTTTTTACAGACCTCATCATGCTATGAGTAAGCCCACACAAATATATGTACTGCAATGTTTCTATTAGATTGTTATAGATTATCATTGCAACTTAAATAAATAAGGTGGTTTTAATGTAAATATTGTATAAATATTGTGAGAATATGATGTAAGCTTTAAGTTTGAGGAATATATCATTACTCTATAAATATGTCTCATTAATGATACCTCAAGATAATGAAAATATTATCATAAAGTTGCCTTTATGTGAATAATGGAGTAAAATGAATCTTGGGGCATCAAATAATTTAGAAGAAATATTATTAGAGCATACTGGGTCATTGAAAGAGAACCAAATTAAATAAGATTTTCAATGTTTTTTTTCTTGCCATTAGTAACCTTTTTAGGTCAAGAAGCATGATTTCCAAGTGATAAGCCTAAAAAAACTATGCACATGTGATTGGCAGGTGTTAATTTTTTTGATTCAGTGAGTCAGATGATAAGAAGCAATACAAATGCTTTTGAATTTCTTTGTAGTTTTTCAAAAGAAAAACAAAGTAGATTTTAAAAAATTAAAGCCAGCCTGTACTGTTAGATGTTCTTAATAAATTTTCAAAATTATCAGAATTTGGGATATTCTAGCATTTCATATATTTTTCTTAATGTTTTACAACTAAAACATCAAGGTGATCAAAATTTTTCCCCTTTTAAATGCTTGAATTATCTCCTTAAAATAAATAAAACTTTAGAAAATGCCTATCAACATAGGAAGAATACAGTCTGTGGGACCTGAAAAAAAAAAAACATACATAGTATATCTGCCTAGACTTTTGAAGGAGACTATTCATGATTTCATATCACATATGAGAAATATTACAGTGCCCATTTATTCTGCCAAACCACAAATAGTTTGAAGCATGAAGTTATGAAATAGTAAAAGAATAATTTGCAACATGAATTGATATTACTTATACACTTTGAGATCAATGAGTTATTACCTTTATTGAGTGAAGTTTGATACCCAGTCGAATCAACTTATCTTTATATGTAATGGTAAAATATAAAACATTTGGAGTGTGTGATGGCAAGAAAGACCACAGTCAAGATTTTTAAAACCAACCTTTGTTTATAAACATCTGTACCTAAAAAGAATGGAAAGGAGAGTTCACAAACTGAAAGCTTGATGATCTCCACAGTCCAGAAACTTAATACAAAGACATGATAGGCTTTCTTATACCTCATTATAATTTAGAGCCTCCTTCTAGAAATTCCTCGTAGCCAGTGAGGTAAAAGGGCCTCATAATGCTCAGGAAATAAGCAGGTAATGGAGCAGAGACTTGTGATACTAAGACGGGATGGCTGGATCTGGCAATCATATGTTAACAAACTTTATAAAAGCTATTCGGCAGAAGTGCAAAGAATCAATATTTGAAAGGGTTAAAGTTTTATACTAAAATATTAATGTTTTATCATTTAATTGAGAATTGAAGATTTTTTCTCTAATTGTTATCACATCAAATGTAGGTAAGAGTTGAATTCTTCATTATTTGTCTTCTTTCTCTTCAACTGAGAACCTTAAAGAGCCAAAGAATACCATTATCTACAGTATTATTTTTCTGATATTCCCTTCTTAGCATGTAGTTGAAATATAAAATTAGCTTACTGAAATTTGTAGTATCATGGAATGGTAAAACAGGTGAGAAACTAGAGCTCATTAGTTGAAACATCTTTTTTTTTTTTTTAACAGATGAGAAAATACAGTCTCTGTAACTGAAATGAATAATACTAACAGTGCTTATGAGAGTAAATTGGTTTACCTGTAGTGAATGTGTTTATATTTAGCTATCAAATAGTATATAAATTACTTGTTAATATAAAACAGTTTTCAAGATAAAACTAGAAATAGACTCATGTCTTTCTGTTTCTTATTATGTTATTAATATGTTAAACATTGACTTGAACAATGTTTCATTCAAAGTAGAAAACAGTGTGACTGTCGGAAGCTCCTTTTCTTTGCATATATTATACATTGATACCTAATTAAATCAAATTTACTATATTTTTACAGTGCCCCTAAAACAATACAATATGTAAACATAAATTTATCCTAAGCAAATAACACTAAGATATTTGTTCATATTTGCAAATCTAATAAGCATAATCAAGTGAAGAAAAATATCAGAAACAATCTGCTTGTTTACCCACTAATAAAACTCTTATTTTAAAGATGTTTTGAAAAAGAATAGAATTACTTTATTAGGAAATAGTAGAAAAATAGCTCTACTTTTGGGTAACAATAAATAAATGAAAAATATTGCTATTGGATGGAAAGTTGGTCAGCTTAGAAGTTTTGTTCTACGTAAACAAAACCAGTCCTTGGTAAGCTTTAGAACCTCCTTTCCACCTCTCAAAATCTATGTGCCAAGTGTTCTTCTGAGCATTGGGACCCAAAAGTAAACAAAAAGTTTAGTGACTCTAAACTAAAACAGTCTATAATATAATGGAACAAAAGCCATTAATCAATAATTTGTAGTAAATTAATATAATCAATTATGATTGAAAACATATGCATATATATGCAAATCACAATAAGAAACAATATCTGCAGCTATGAAACTGTGTAACAGGTAGGGTTTAGGCTTACTTTATAGGGGACAGGGAGAACTGAGATCTCAATGAGTTGTATCAGCAAAGAAGACGGGAGTTATAGTAAGGTCAGTGCTTCTAAAGAGAGAGTTGCAGGTGCAAACTCTTAAAGTTATAAGAGAGTTTTTTACATTGAAGAGTGTAGTAAAATATCCTGCAGAATATTGAACTGCGTAACAAGAAGCATCAAGATAATTGGAAATAACATACATACTGGCATTTCTAAACAAACAAGGTATCATTCATCAAATATATTTACGTTGATTTTATTACCTTAATTCTGCCACATCTTTCCCTTCCTCTCTGTTTAGTTATCTTCTATCGCCGCATGTCAGAGTCAGATTCTAGAAAGCCCAGTGGATCTAGGTGGTAGTGGACACTGCTTTCTTTAATAAGCATGCACACTTTTATTAACCAAATTCCTTCCCTACAATAAGATTCTAAGAAGAGTTTTCTTTCCTGGGAATAGAACATAGGAAAACCCAAGAGAGCTGCAAAAATTGATATTTACATGTTCTATCCTTTTCTGCATTTATTTATAAATCAATATTTTGGCATATATGTAATTCAGAAGAAAAAATGAGGACTAGATTATTGATATTGTACCTATTGGAAAATAATTGCATACTGTTTTCCTTTATTTACTCCACAAATGTTGAAAATCCGTAGGGAAAAAAGTATCTTTATTAATCTTTGCACTCCCTAAGACCCAGCATAGTAGTTGTTAAAAGTAACTGTGAAATGGATGTCTAGAGCTTGTTATATGTCCATGCCAGAGATATGTTCATTGTGTGGTGGCTAGCAACTGGGCAATGGTGAGACAATTTTTTTATTTTTTTTGAGATGGAGTCTCACTCTTGTCGCCCAGGCTGGAGTGCAGCAGCATGATCTCGGCTCACTGCAACCTTCACCTCTTGGGTTCAAGCAATTCTCCTGCCTCGGCCTCCTGAGTAGCTGGGATTATAGGTGCCCGCCACTACACTCGGCTAAATTTTGTATTTTTAGTAGAGATGGGGTTTCACCACGTTGGCCAGGCTTGTCTTGGACTCCTGACCTCAGGTGATATGCCCACCTAGGCCTCCCAAAGTGCTAGAATTACAGGCGTGAGCCACCCTGCCCAGCTGGTGAATCAACTATTTTACCAAGAAAAATGAGTATGGAAATTAGCAAACTCATTTCAAGAAGAAATGCTTTTGAGAACAGCTTTTTAAGGGGACAATTCAGTCTCCATTTTATGCCTCCCGGGACAGTAGTCTCACACCTCAAAGGGCAACTGTTCCATATTTGTATAGCTAAGTGTTACACCAATCTAAACTCTGTGCTCTTGTGTCTTCTGCCCACGGATGCAGACTCCGCTGCATAATGCAGCCCATAATTGCCCATAATGCAGTTCTCCAAGGATTTATAGGCTGCTCTCAAGTTTTGTCACTGCATTGTTCTGGATTCATTTGTATTCCGTTTTCTTACAAGAAGTGGATTTTATATCCATCCTCATACTTTTACCCCTGCTATATACATTCTGGGAGTATTAAATATTCTTGTAAAATGATATCTATAGTTAAATTCATCAGAAGCAAAAAATCTGTTAAGAATAGTGAATTATATTACGAGAAAGAGTACATATGAAAAAACAAAAGAGAGAGACAACACCAGAAACATAGCTAGGTTAATTTATTACACAAACATTTTTGTCAAGAAATTATATATCAGGCTGGGGACTTAAAAAAAGAATAAAACACATTATTTTCTCTCAAGAGCTTAGTGTCTAAATGAGAAAGATGGAAATGTAAGCAAACAATTTCAATTCACTGTGATATTTGCCATAAAAGAATAATGTGTTCTGAAATTGTTACTTTATTTTTAATTCGTGAATGTACTCAAACCCAGTTTCTTTCAGAGTTCTAAAATCATGTGAAAAAAGATTATTTTCTGGATTCTTTCCCTTTTTCCTAGTAATTGCCATACCAAAACTTCTCTGCCTATCTAAAAACTGACTATGAGTCTATCTACCACTTCCTAACATAAATCTCTACAGCAACAAAGAAATTAGAAATAGAAATGGCTAGTTCTATAGCAAGGTAATGGCACTTCAAAGACCGCAGAGCACACTCCAAACAAAAGTCTCTAGGTTATCTCCTTTCACCTCCTCCTGCTATTTCAAAAGAGCTAAGATTTCAGTCTCTTCCACATACAGTTGCCTTCTTCCTCTAGGTCAGTTCCTCCAAATTCATTCTAAATCAGCCTTCAGTGGGCACATGATGTATTGTGCTGACCTTTTAATATGATCCCTAGGAACGCCAGATATTTGCTCCCATCCCCTTTAGTGAAGGGATTCGATTTGCTAAGATTTGCGGCAGAGATATGTAGTGAATTTAATTTTATTAAATGGAAAAGAAGAACATACTAAGGGAATCACAGGACTTTGTTTTCAATAGGTTCAATGGATATGAGAGTAGGTAAGTGGAAAGATAATCCGTAAAAACAAACTGTATTGCTTTGAGTTTTATAACTGTAATTGTATTCCCCTTTGCCTGTCCCATCCCTTTCACACAAATTCTCTATCCCAGAGTTGATATTTTTTTAAATTGTTTAATGATGAACCCAGAATAAAAGAAATAAGGCTTTCTGGAGATAACTTGATTTTTAAGTGGAGGAGACAATTTATTAACTCAGGTACATTTCAAAACTGAATCGCTATTTCTCAGGAGACTTTTTACCAATTACAACATAATGTATGTCTTTTTCTTTAAACAATACGTTCACCCTATCTGGGACAAAATATGCAAAGGGTTAATACATCTACTAATACTAATAGGAGAACAGTATACATTACAATAAATCAGATTCCCACTTCATAAATAATTAGTGGATGATCAGAAAGCATAAAAATTGGGAAAATGTTATTTATAAACTGGACCTTTAACCTCATCATTTAAAAATTAATCCAATAGAAACATTGTTACCTATTCTTTAGAAGTTTTCTCTCCCTGCCTCCAAACAGATATGTTGATATTTTTGGCATAGATATGCAGTCAGGCAAACCAATTACCTTCTTCCCTGTCTGCTAAGGATAAAACATAAGTTATGAGGTTTAGCCTATAGGTGACTTACACAGCAGTTCAAGGGAAAAAATAACTTTTAATAAAGTTTTGAGCCCATGCTTTTTTTTCCCAAGGCACAATATAGCTGTTATTTATAGTTTCACTGAAAAAGCTAGTGGTGAATTTTTAGCACTTCATGTAACTAGCTTTCTGCTTGGGAAGCCAACATTACATTCTAAAACCAGCAAGAATTTGTGTCTGACAGCAAGATTTTAAAGAAAAGAAAGGAATCTTTTTGAGAAATCCATAATTAAACAACAGTGCGGGTATGAAACCAATTGCAGTTTTGTAAAATATACATTTTTACTCTAACTATGAAGATAGTTTATTTCTTTATAGTAGTGCAATATCCAGGCAACTGAAGTAAGGTAAAGTCTTCAATAAAGTACTTTGTTAATGGATATATATTAATTTCCTTCAAAGATTGGATGAAGCAACTCTTACCCAGCAGAGCCTGGGATATTCAGAAGCATGTCCCATCATTTAATTTTATTTAGAGAGCTACTTAACCCAATCCCTGCACCTGTGTTTCAAACATTATCCATTTACCACCTGGGTTATTTTACTTTCCTTTCCTCTCACTTACGGTACAAAATTAGTGGTAGTGTCAAACTGAGAAGGTACTGTCTACCTGATAGAATCTTCCAAACTATAACTGTCCTTTTTTCAATGGGCTTTAGTATGTACATATATCCTTTCAAACTTACCAACAGGAGATATTTCTCAGCTGTTCTTCCATGCTAAATTCCTAACAGTATCTCATGGCTCTAAATGACTCTTTCTTCAAAAATGTAGAGGTCTTTCCCCTTCTTTTAACCTTGAGGCTCTCTTTAGAGACCTTCCTATTTCTTGCTTTCAGTTTATTGGCAAATGTCTTTCTTGATTGGAAATGTGATACCTCGTGTTCAAGACTATTCCATCTCTAATATCCTGTGATCTTATTTTCAATATTCTACTAAAAATCTACTTTCAAATATCTCAAAAGATGTCTTCTTATAAAATCCACTGGCTTTTTGTGACTCAACTTGCAGCTATTCCTCAATGGATGCTCTGCCTTTCCTTCATAGTAAATGAATATTTTATTTTTAGCTGGACCCGTGGCAATCTAGAATAAAGACATGCCCTGCTCTCCTTTCAGTTAGGAGTGAACAGAGCACTCATTCTGGCCAGTGGGATTTAATCAGAAATGTCTTGACATATTTTTAAAACATTTCCTTCAAAGGAGAGGTCACAGCCTGCTTCATCCTTTCTTCCTTGATATTGGTTGTAATGTGCACATGATAGCTGGAGTTCTGGCATCCACACTACATCATGATTTGAAAGCAATAAATTGTGAGGCAACTTAGTAGAAGGGGCCTTAGTCTTTCACAACTTTATGTAACCACCCTACCCTAGAAGCATTATTGACATAGGATTCTTTTGGTTGCTGCTTCACCAACCAGAAATTTCTGTGGCCAGCAGTGTTCCTGCCTGGGCTTCGCTTGGCCCCAGGCTCACCACTTGATTTGCTCTGCCCACTTGGCCCAGCAAGCTGCACTCAGCTCTCACTACTGGCCTGGTTTGCATACCTGCTGAGGGTAAGCCAGGTGTGCTGGCTTCTGTGGCAGAATGGGCAGCTCTAGGAGCTGACACAGGTGATGGTTCCATGCAAGGCTGTGGCTGGACCAAGCATATCACAAGCGGCTTTCACCCTGGGCTCTGGTGTCTGGGTAAGGGGAATGTAGTGGCACACAAGCACTAGGAGACGCCAGCAACTGTGGAGCTTCAAAGTGAGTGTTAAAGCATGTCACAGTTCTGCCTCAGGGATTCCCAAGGTCTGGGACCCAGAAAGGTTGCAGGTTGTTCATGTTACAGTTTATTAGTTCCGACCATCTACATGCTTTGGCAAATGGCAGCATGTCCCAGCTCATTCGGTACCACCACCCCTATCCAGCCTGCAGCTCTTGGACTGGCCTGGCCCTACTGCCACCACTTCCTGTCATGTGGGACAGCGGCCCAGTGCTGAGGGAAGACAGGACAGCTACAATGTTATAGCCTCCTTTCATACTCACTGTTTGGCAGCTCCTGGATTTTTGTCCCGTATTCAAGAAGAATGACGTTACGTGGACATGTGAAGAGTGGCAAGGTGCAGAAGAGTTTTATTGAGCAACAGAACAGCTTAGTGGAGAGGGGACCTGAAGTGGTAGCTCCTACCTAAAGGCAGGTAGTCCCAAAGCGTGGCTGAGTCCAGGGTTTTTATGGGCTCAGAATGAGAAAGCACCATTTGATTGGCTAAAAAGCATTGAGGAAGTTTCCACTCGAGGTCATGGACTTCATCTGCAACTGGCAGCCTGGTTTTCAGGCTTCAGGCTCTTTTTAGCTTGAAGATGGGGTTTCACTGGGGACCTGCCCCTTTCTGCCTAGGAATTTGTCTGCCTCCCGCTTCTGTCATTATCTCCAAACTTCTTTTATGTGAGATTGAAAATAAACCATTTTGCGTATCAGCTAAATCTTCTTAAAAGAAAACATTATGACATTGATTCTACACTAAACCAGTCTTAGTCAGGCATTCCCACATCTTTGTTTCTTCCTATGCTATTTATTTGCTCCAGAAGACAATTAAATTCAACACAGTGATATAGCAAATTTGACACACTACCAGGCAAATAGTTGATAATTTTCCATTCCATGGTGTATATGTACCACATTCCCTTTATCCAATCCATCATTAATGAGCAGCTAGGTGGATTCCTTGTCTTTGCTATTGTGAATAGTGCTGTGATCAATGTATGAGTTTCATCTACCTTTTTGGTAGATAAATTTATTTTCTTCTGAATATATACCCAGTAATGGGACTGTTGGGTCAAATGGTACTTCTATTTTAAGTTCTTTGATAAATCTCCAGACAGCTTTGCACAGTGGCTGAACTGATTTACATTCCCACCAACTGTGTATGTGTTCGATTTTCTCTGCAGCCTCACTAGCATCTGTTGTTTTTTGACTATATAATAATAGTCATTCTGACTGGTGTGGGATAGTATATCATTGTAGTTGTGATTTGCATTTCTCTAGTAATTAGTGATGTGGAGCACTTTTATATGTTCATTGGCCACTTGTGTGTCTTCTTTTGAGTAGTGTCTGTTCATGTATTTTGCCCACTTTTTAATGGGTTTATTTGTTTTTTGCTTGTAGATTTAAGTTTCTTATAGATTATTGATTATAAGACCTTTGTTAGATGTATAATTTGCAAATATTTCCTCTCATTCTGTAAGTTGTCTGTTTACTTTGCTGATAGTTTATTATGCTGTTCAAAAATTTAGTTAGATCCCACTTGTCAAGTTTTGTTTTTGTTTCAATTGTTTTTGAGCACTTAGTCATAAATTCTTTCCCAAGGCTGACGTCCAGAATGGAACAGAAGAAAATTCTAGATTTTCTTCTAGGATTCTTATAGCTCGAGGTCTTACATTTAGATCTTTAGTCCAACCTTGAGTAAATTTTTTATGGGATAAAACAAAGTGGTTCAGTTTCATTCTTCTGCATATGGCTAGCCAGCTGTCTCAGCCCATGGATTAAATTTTTGTCAATATTCCTTTTACCATTGCTTATTTTTGTCAATTTTGTTGCAAGTCAGATGGCTGTAAGTCTGTGGCTTTATTTCTGGGATCTCTATTCTGTTCTATTGGTGCATGTATCTGTTTCTACCAGTATCACGTTGTTTTGGTTACTGTAGTGTTATAGCAGTTTGAAGTCAGGTAATGTCATGTCTCCAGCTCTTTCTTTCTTTTTTCCCTTAGAATTGCTTTGCTATTTGGATTCCTTTTAGGTTTCACATGAATTTTAGGAGAGTCTTTTCCAGTTCTGTGAAAAATGAGATTGGTAGTCTCATAAGAGTAGCGTTGATTCTGTACATTGCTTTGGGCAGTATGGCCATTTTAATAATGTTGATTCTTCAAATCCATGTGCATGGAATGTTTTTCCATTTTTTTGTGTCATTTATAATTTCTTTCAGCAGTGTTTTGTAGTTCTTATAAAGCTCTTTTGCCTCTTGTTAGATGTTCTCTTAGATATATTATTTTGTGTGTGTGCCTATTTTAAGTTGGATTGTGTTTCTGATTTGGCTCTCAGCTGGGACATTCCTAGTGTAAAGAAATGCTACTGATTTTGCTACATTGATTTTATATCCTGAATCTTTACTGAAATCAGTTATCAGTTCCAGGAGCCTTTTGGTGGAGTCTTTAGGGTTCTCCAGGTATAGAATAATATTGTCAGTGAACAGAGTTAGTTTCACTTATTTTCCTATTTGGATGTCTTTTATTTCTTTCTCTTGTCTGATTGCTCTGGCTAGGACATACTTGATATTAATTTTTAATTAGATTTATACTCAACATAAACCCTGACAACCTTTGAGTAGGGAGTTGATATGATTGGAGCTCTGTTTAAAAAATTTTAACTGTCAATGATGAATGAGAAAGCTCAGAGAATACTGAGGCCAGAGATAAGGAAACCTCTGAGAAATCTATATGTTTTTAAGGTAGATAGTCTCTTTATTTTCCTGCAGTTAGTTTGTAATATCCTTGAAAGCAGGCATCTTATCATTGTGGTGTATTTCGATGCTCATAGTATAAATCAAGATAAGTATTTTGCAGTGTATTGTGGGCATGTATTTTACAGTATAATAGCATTTCAATAAATTCTTATTGAATTGAAAGAGTTTCAATGCTCAAGTATAAAGGCTATTTGGGAAAAAATGTGCTGAGTTGCCAAATCTGAAATAGATTAACTTGTATTTTACAGCAGGACTTGAGTGATTAAGGGGTTATTTTCCTATTCTTTCTAAAAACCAGATGCTGATATTTATAATCAAGAAATATTTCTTGTATGTGTGCTTACTTAAGCATATAGTTCATGCATCTGGAAAATGCAATATAACAAATAGAAAAATCTACATACTTAAGGATTTGTTATACCGTAGCTTAAAAGTAACTTTTACAAAGGGCATATTCACCAAGCTGCAAATGAGAATATGGTATAATTGCATAGTTCAGTTAAGTAAATGAAGAAATTGGGGAAATATTCTACAATATTAAAAAATTATAAACCAAGAGAAAATGTCTAAAATTTTAAAATGTATAAACAGTTAGGTGAGTCTACTTGTATTTTTATGTATCAATCTCATCATCATTCAGCCAAGAGCATGTATTTAGTATCTTCATTTGCCAACCATTTTGATTTATACAAATCCTTGCTCTCAGAACCCTCACTTGATATAACTTTAACAGTTCTCCTTGATCAAAAATGTGTCCTTTTGTACTCTGATCCAAATGTTGCCAACTTTTTGCTGATAAACCATTACATTAGACATAAAATTAAGAGAGAATCATATTTTACAATTGACTAGGATGCCCCTCTGTGATGATTAATTTTATGTATTGATTTGACTGGGCCACAAAGTGCCTAGATATTTGTTTGAACATTATTCTAAGTGTGTCTGTGAAGATGCTTTGGATGAGATTAACATTTGAACTGGTTAACTAAGTAAAGTAGATTGCATTCCCTACTGTGGGTAGCCTTCATTAAATCAGCTGAAGTACTGAATCAAACCAAAAGATGACCTTCCCTTAAGTGAGGGGAACTCCTCCTGTCTGACTGCTTGAGCTAAGACATTGTTCTTAGAGTTTCCTGCCTTCTGACTGGAATGAACACACTGGCTGCTCTTGGGTATCAAATAAGACACACAATCCAACTATTCCATTAGTTATTCTCCTGGGTCTCCAGCTCACCAACTTCAGAACTTGAGACTCCAGCCATCATAGCTGCCTGAACCAATTCCTTATAATATATACATATATACATGTATACATATATCCTGTTAGTTCTGTTTCTCTGTAGAAATCTGACAAACACATCCTCCTAAAATTTGGTCAGAAAGATTATTTTACTTAGGAAGGAATTGTTATTTAGGTAGAAGTTATAGGGTTAAAGCTCTCAAATACAACATTAAGATGTTTATAGGAGAATGGTCATCAAATTGACCTTTTATATGTGAACTGGGCCAGATCTAACCTCCATAATATTATCTGAAAACAAAACAAGACAAAATATTATTTAACCACATTTTTAAAGTGAAAATACTTAATCAATGGGTGTGCATTTTTTGCATGATTTATGGAGTCCACCGATTACCAGTTGACTACTGAATCCTAAATATTTGGGTAAATTACATACTCTATACAATGATATAATTGTGTCAGTCAGTTTCATCTTCTTAACATGTATACTAATATTATTTATCTTACTGAATATCTTTTGCGCCAATAGTATAAAAGTATTAAGATAACATTTCTTCTTTTCAAAAGCACTAATTAGAAAGGTTGCAAATATTACACAAACATGCATACATACAAAACACACTATAAAGAATGTTGACATTCATTTGGAATTGTATTTTCCTTGTTTGTAGATCATATTAAGCCATTAACTCAGGTTTACTAGGGATTTCCGAGTAAAGAGGGAGAAAAAAGTTCTGCGTTGTTTCAAGAAGTGGCCTTAATATGTGTCAGTAAATTGATGATAGCTTACTATGATTCTGTAGGCAGATGTTAAATATCTCATGGTACTTGGGTGAGTAATACCAATGTCATGCCATGCACTTAATAAAGCAGCTCCTGATAGCATTATTAATGATTTAAGCATTCTTAGAGTGCTTCATCTCTTCGAACACATTTTTTATAATGTCTAATGCTGTTTCTGTCCTGTGACTAAGCAGATAATCATGGCCATTTTTATTCAGTCAGTCGCTTCTTGAATTGTTCGGTGTTGCCATGGGTATAAAAAACATCATGTAAAACACAATTCTATTCAATAAACATTTGCTCTTTTTTTCCCCTAAGAAAAATTGATTTGTAGAAAAAAAGGCAATTGAACCAAAGAGGCTTTTTCAATAGAATGATTGTTCCAAAACTACTATTTAGCTGCTGTACAAACATCATATACTGGTGTAAAATAGATGTAGTTAAAATAGTGAGTTTACTATTGTTTCTGGTGAAATTTCCCCTAAAAATGACATAGTCATAAGAATTATGAAGATCTTTAGCTGGCAGATTTATGAATTGGATTCATTATTCTTAAGTGTTCATAAAAACTTTAAAAATTTGAAATCAACACCTTTGTTAATTTTGGTGATCTCTGTGTTTGAAAGCATATGATTGAAAGAAAATGAGGGGAGGCTTCTTCAAACAATATTCTGCACACTGAATAAACAATCAAATATCCTTAGATTGGCACTCAAAGCCACAAGCTCAGCTTGGAAATGATGTCTAGGCAAGACCTGGCTTTTTTTTCATTACCATTTGTGTAAAACATCTAACCCAAGAGGTTATGTTATTACTATCTTATAAATCTGGAAACATATTCTAACATCAATTGCAATTCAATATATAAGTTTACCTCATTCCATGTTAATAAATACTCACTGTGTGTCTACTATGTGTTTATTACTACACCAGCCTAAATTTAAAAATTGATCAGTCCTCCTCTTTTTATGAAATTTACAGGCAATCATGAGATTTATAATTATAGTTTGTGCTCATTCCTATGATGGAAAAGTATACAGTATCAACTGGAGCTCTCATATATTGCTGGTAAGGATATAAAATACTCCAACGACTTTGGAAAACTGTTTGGCAGTCTCTTATAAAATTAAAAATATACATAACATATGACCCATCAATCCTACTTTATCGAAGATAAAAGAAAACCTATGTCTATAGAAAGGTATATGCATGAAATTCCCAGTAACTTTATTAACAATATAAAAAACATATTCCTCAGTAGGTGAATAAGCAAACAAGGTGTGGCATATCAATAAAATTAAATAGTTTTCAGCATTAGTAAAGAACAGATTGCTAATACATGGGTGAATTGCAAAAAAACGTGAAAGAAGCCAGACACAAAATATGACATATTTGTATGAAATTCTAGAAGAGAAAATTACAATCTACAGTGCCAAAAAACCAGACTGGAGGCAGGGGCAGAAGCAATGGCATTCACTGAAAACAGGCACAAGAAAACTTTCTAGGTGTTGGAATGCTCCTCATGCTGATCCAGTGATATTATTTATACAGGCGTATACATCTCTCAAAACTCATAGAACTGTGTGATTAAAACAGATAAATGTTATTAACTATATATAATATCTCAATAGTCTAGTTTAAAATGTATATGGTAGTATAGCAGTGACTAATAAAGGACATATCTAAGTTTAGGAAGTCAGAGATGTCTTTCTGATGAAGAATTTGTTAATGGAAAATAAATCTGGTGAATTAAGTCATCAAAAAACATAGTGGTAAGAGGAGGCCTCTGAGAGATGGCCTGCTATACCCGGCTGTCAGTGAAGAACTGGTGTATGCCTGGGTTTTAAGGCAGTGGGTAGTATACAATGTTTGAAAATCTAAAAGAAAATTGTAGTTGGAATTCAAAGGCTACTGGGAAAGTGAAGGTGAAATGAGCCTGGAGAAGCAAACAAGTGCTACATCAGGCCTGTATGTCATCTTAAGGTTTTTGCTTCATCTGCAAGACAGCTTGATTAGAAACACTGGGATAAAGACAGAACCACCTCTTTCTACCTGCTGACCTCCTTGTGATGAATTCATTAGCTACTAAGTATCTTCAATATATTATTGCAAAGACTTCCTTTTCTTTTTGAGACAGAGTCTCACTCTGTTGACCAGGCTGGAGTGCAGTGGCTCAATCTTGGCTCACTGCAACCTCCGCCTCCCAGGTTCAATCAATTCTCCTACCTCAGCCTCCTGAGTAGCTGGGGTTATAGGCGTGTATAACCACGCCTGGTTAATTTTTGTATTTTTTTAGTTGAGACGGGGCTTCACCACTTTGGCCAGGCTGGTCTCGAACTCCTGATCTCAAGTGATCCACCTGCCTTGGCCTCCCAAAGTAATGAGATTGCAGGCGTGAGCCAATGCACCTGGCTGAATTGCTTATTCTTAATTAACTTTAGAACTTCAGTGACTTGTAGATTCCTGTCCTGTAATCAGTGAGAGTAGTCTTTTTTTTGGGGGGGGGGCTTATAAATACAGTACAGCAACTTGAAAACTATCCTCTACATTTTTACAGAAATCACTATGTAACAAATATCATATTCTGTGTGCCACAGTCTATGGTCACTCTCTACGCTTCTAAATATTTTTGAATGGATATTACTATTTTGAGTCCTATCAGAGGAAAAAAAGACCACAAGAAAAAAAGAAAATAATCCTTTTATTATATTTATTCTGAAACAAAGCTTTATTAAGAACATATAGTATTCTCAGCAATGTGCTAAGAATAGTGGCATTAAGATGGTAATCTCTGAAATTTTACAAAATTGCCTGGACTTTCAATCTTAAGGGAAATATAAGATTATGAATAAGTGGCATCCACAAAAAGTCCATCTTTATACTTCATAGAAAGGTTTATACTTCCTAGAATGGTTATTCTGTGTTTAAGTATCTTGGCAGATAATTATTAATGTTAGCATTCCCTGTGACTGTAATGAGAGTGGCATCCGCCTCATGAACTAAATTCAAATCCAAATTGTCGAACTTTGTCAATTTGTAACATTTTTCTAGATTTGGTCTTCACAGATGTTAACTGACTTATATCCTTCTAGTATCTTTTCTGTCTTATTAAGAAAATTATTTGTAATTGTCAAATAATAATTGTATATATTTGTGGGATGTAATGTGATGTTTTGATATATGTATATATTATGGAATAAATAAATCAAGCTAATTATCATATCCACTACCTCACATATGTATCATTTTTTTTGGTACAAACATTTAAAATCTACTGTCATAGAATTAGTTTTGAAATATACAAAACACTAATTATAGCCACCATGCTGTGCCATAAATCTCAAAAACTTATTTCTTTGATCTAACTGAAATTTTGTATTCTTTTAATATCTATCTGTCCGTTCCCTCTCCCTACTCGCCAGTTTTTGGTAGCCACCATTCTACTCTCTGCTTCTCTAAGTTCAACTTTATAAAGATTCCACATATAAGTGAGTTCATGCAGTATTTGTCTTGTCTTTTTGAGAGTGAGCTGCCTCTGGTATACTATAATACATTTAGTAGGTTTTAATCAAAAACTGCATGTGTCTGCCCAATAGCCTCCTCTTACAACTCAGGCTAAGATCACAGCCTGGCATTCAGTTATGTCTATGTTATAGCACCAACCTACTTTTCTCATATGATTTCTCACCACTACTCAACAAATACGTCATGTTTTAGAAAAGCTGGGTTTCCAATTTATATCTGAGCATGTTCAGTAATTTCTTTCAGCTCTATTTCTCAAAACTGGATGTCTGTCCTTGCCTTTCCTAACTACGTCTCTTTTTCCATCCCTTCTTTTTATAATTTATGTCTTAAACTATCAATTTTTATCAACCATTCTATACCATCTCTCTCTTGAATGCTTATGCAATGTATATAGAAGCCCTATTTTATTTTCTAAACTTAAAATATCTAAGCATGTTAGAAATTAGGTATGTGGACACAATGTAGTAACACCTGACAGGCATTATGCATACACAGTATATTTATACACATTTGCAAACTACAAATATAGTAATACTCTATTGCAATCTAACTTATGAATCCTAAATAAAATATTAACAATCATAATCCAATAACATTATAAGAATAATATGCTACCATCAAATGAGGTTCATCCTAGGAGCTCAAGGGTGGTCTAATATTAGGAAATTATTTACATGAGATACTATACAAAATGTTAAAGGAGAAAAATGCATGTATTTAGTTGAACTGATTAATAACATTGAAAAAATATAGCATCTATCTTCAATTAAAAAACATGAGCTTGGAATAAATGGAATATTTTTATATACATGCATAAGTATACTTAAGTACAGTTACAGAGATACACAATTTATATGTATACACACACAGATACATAAATACAATATTATATATATATACATTTTGGACTAAGTCACTACATATGTACCTATATACACACATATATACATATGTCAATGCACAGATAGTTATACAAACTTAGTATAAGTTCACACATTCCCTATATGTACATATAGACGTGTTACTTATAAGGATATAAACAATATACTTATGTACACACTAAGTACAAACATAAAATTTGTGAATAAATTTATGCACACCCTCAAGCATATTTCTCATTATGTTAAGCATTTTATGGTTGATAAACATTGATAGTTTAAGTCATAAATTCTAATAAGAAGGGATGGAGAAAGAGAAGAGGTTAGGAAAGGCAAGGACAGACATCTAGTTTTGAGAAAGAGAGCTGAGAGAAATTACTGAACATGTTCAGATATTAATAGTAAAATGAAGACACTTTAAAATTTAGATTAAAACTTTATGAAAAACATTGAGGGCCTGCTATGTGCCAGGCACCCTTCTTGGCTTTTAGAATACGTCATGGAATAAATCAGAGATGCCTATCCTTATGGAAAAATACTTGACTACTGGGATATGTTTGATACAAAGCATGACATAGAAAATCCAGCTTCATTTTTTTCCCCCAAAACATCCACAAAAGATACATATTAAAGGTAAATTACAGGACATCTAGACATGGATGATTACTATATGTATCTCCTGTTTTACAATCTTCTGAATGTTCTACCCTATGCAAATAATGAATATAAATATTGGAAATCAGGAAGCAAAATTCCCATTAATATTTTTTTTGCTTATATGATTGTATGTCCAGAAAATAAAAGAAAGAAACTAAAAAACTACAAACTATAAGAAATAAAGAGAAGTGTCAGTAAAATTCCTGGTGCATTTGGCTGTATAGTTTTTCCCAAGGTTTGTGAGCATATGATACTTCAGAATGTGACTTTATTTACAAATAGGGTCTTTGCAGATGTCATTTGTCAAAATGAGCCATAATGGATTAGGATAAGCCCCAAATCCAACAACTAGCGTCCTTATAAAAAGGCCATGGGAAGGCACAGACACACACAGAACAATGCTATGTGATGAGGGAAGCAGAGATTAGAGTAATGCAGCTACAAGCCAAGCAATGCCACGTATTACAGGCAACCGCCATAAGCTAGCAGGAATTCAGGGAACAGATGCTTCCTTAGAGTCTCCAGAAAGAATCAACCAAACTGCAACATTAATGTTGATCTTCTACCCTCCTAAATTATTTGAGAGAATAAATTTTAGTTGTTTTAAGTTTCTGGTTTTTGGTAAAAAACAGGAGCCCTAAGGAAGTAATGCAACTGTTATAATGTAAAATATAAAAATCAACGATACCCCTACATAAATATATAATAATCAGGTAGAAAATATAAGGGAGCATATCATTCACAAAAAAATACAGACGTGAACGTTCAAATTAATATAATTAATGAAATTAAGAATTCACCCTGCTTAGATATACATATTTGAATAAAACTTTAAAACATCTTACTGAGGGAAATACGCAATATTTGAATAGCCACAAAGTTATAACTTGGTTTTGGTCAGGAAGTTGCAATTAAAACAAGAGCTTATTCTCTCTAAATCAACCTTGTAAATTAAATGTGCTAGAAGTAAAAATAGCAAATTGAATTTTTTATGTTTGGAGGGGAATGAAAAAAATTATATCCAGGTTACTTAGAAAACAAATATAAATATAGACAAGATAATTTTTTAAAATAAGATTCATAATTAAGGAAGACCAACACCTCCACATATTGAAATGTATTTTGAATTTACTAGATTTCATACCACTGATGAATAAATTGAAAAACAGATTAGAGCGTTATAAAAGATCAAAATGCAGTCCGTTTAAGATAAAGGGAGTACTTCTAGTCAATGGAAAGAATTTTGTAGATTTATTTTGAAAGACAGACTATCTGATTGGGGGGAAACATTAAGTTGTATTTCCTGTTATACTTTGTATCAAAACACGAATATTTTTCCACAAGAACATCCATCTCTTGCTTATTCAGTGATGTATTCCAAGTGTCCAGCACATAGCAGGCACTCAATAATCACATGTTTCATAAAAAGAAATCTTAAAATCTGTGAGATAAAAAAAGGATTTATATAACATACTTCTATGTGGGTGATACTTGCACAAAGTATTAGAATGAGAAGCACAGAACAAAAATAGCTCACTAATAAAAAGATAGAGAAAGAGCGAATTTCTTTAATTTACCATGAGTTCATAAAGCAATAAAAAGAAGTTGCCTGCCAGAGAAACAGACAAGTTAAATTTTAAAAATTACAAATATTCAGCAAACATTAGAAAAATTTCCATCTCGATTATAATATAAGAAATGCAAATAAATATAAGATTTAAAGAATTTGTCAGATAGTGAAACATGCAAATGTTTGGTAATATTCATAGTTTGTGAAGGATTGGAGAAATATACAGTTTCAAATACAATTGCTGCCAACTATTTGAAAGAAAATTTGGCAATATGTCTCAAAATTAAAGATGCATATATCAACAGACGTAGATCTCGTTGCTAGAAAATTACACCACTAGAATGCACACAAATTATATTAATATATTTACCACCAACATACAATATTTGTTGAATTATACCTATGAACAATGACTATTCTTGAGGCTGATGAGAATCAGGTAAGAAAGGAAGATAAGGTACTTGAACACAATAAATGCCACTAACTAAAGAGTTTACATCCTGGTTAGAAGCTGGTGAGACATGTGAAAAGGTGGTCATTGAATCAGTAGACTACTTGTTAGTTAAATGTTGACATATCTACTCAAAAGAACATTAGGTAACCATTGAAAAGAACCTTGTGGACATATGTAAAAATGGAAATAATATGCACTTAAATAAAAACAGAGCAGGATGCGGAATAGTGCGTGTATTAATAGTATGATTTCTTTATGTATAAAAAATATTTCTCTTAAAGATTCACACAGAAGTTTGCATCTCTTTTTTTTTTTGAAAGAAAGGAAAAGAGAGGAAAGAAAGTGAGAGTGAAAGAAAGAAAAAAAAAGAATGTACAAGAGAAAGAAAGAGGAAGAAAAAGAGGGATCTCTTTTGGAAAGAGAATTACCTTTTTTTGGAAGGAGATAGGATGAGGAAGACAATGTTCTATTGATTTTATATCTGTCTGTAAAATCTGAATTTTTAAACCGTGTCCAAACAATGTCAACAGAGATTAATGAAACCATTTAAAAAATTCTCCCTTATATAATTAATATTAAATGCTAAAAAATTTTGCAAAAAAAAAAAAAAAAATCCGGAGGGGGGAAAAATAAATTTTGACTTCCTGGGATTGTAGCAGGGTGAAAAATTCCTTTTTTTTTTTTTTTTTAACAGTCTGAGGGAACATACTCTCTCAAATTTATTATAAAAGGAGAATACTTCACTTTTTCAGTTTTCTCAGAAAGCTGGCCTTAAAAAGCATGGTTTGCTTATTGAATTCTAAATTGAAATCTGAAATAAATCTTTCTAATTTCATTCTTGGAATCAACAGAAGCAAGAGTTATTGAAGTGCTGACATCATGCAAACTCTAGTCCTGAACTGTAATGAGTGGGGCTCCTCTTGTCCCCCCAGGCCTAGACTTTTAATTTATTTGTATTTTGTAATTTTATCACATGTTGATGGTCCGTATCACTTGCACTATATGAGACTCAGAAGAAAATATTTTATGCATTTGCTAAAGACTTTAGGAAATAGAAAATGTGTAAACTTGATTTTATAAATTTATCAAGAACAAAAAATATCTGTTAGGATTCTCCATTAAGATGCTGGATGTTGCTGAAATTTAATTATTTTTTCTAATCAGATGTTTTAGATAGCCACTGTCTCTTCTCTGTAGTTCATGGAAGGTAGATGTTATCTGTGTTATTTATTAGTGAAACAGTGGTATATCTTGGTTAGACTCTAAATTCAAAGCAGTTCTTATGACTAACGCTATGTCTTCCATAAAAATAATGAATTATGTAATGTTCAAATTTTTCCACTATAACATCACAGTTTCTGGCAAGCTAGTAGGCTATTTTTATTAAATGTTGCTCATCTGCCATATGGACTCCCATTTTGAAGTTAATTATGAAACAGAGATGAAGACACATTAAATTTGTGAAGTCTCTTTCCAATTAAAAATATTTCAGAAGACCACACTATATAAAATGGTTTCTACACAGTTCTATACCTCAAGAACAAATGTTCCTTTCCCTAATTACATGTAAAATGACACAAACTGCTAAAATGTTTTATTCAGGTGGAGTCACAAACTGTTGGCAATGCACCATTACTTCAAATGGAAAGAAAAAACTTGCAGAATTCAGTAGTATACAGGGTCTATAGTACTTTTAATTGTTAATAGTCTTTAAATGATCATTTAAACTCTCGTCAAATGTTTTTAAGTTTGAAAATTTTGTCATATTGTTTGTTAAGGCAGTATCAATATGAACTTATGGTCATTACAATGAATGCTAATAACTCATCATTTATCATCTTTGAAATCCCCTGAAGTGTACCTTATCTTAAAACCTTCTCCTTTAATTGCATACATCCTCTAAGCTAACTGCCATTATTCTACAAAACCTTTCTTTTCAGTTTATATCTAGACTCTGTTTCCTAAATTAGAACTCTTTCCTTCTTTATAAATTTTTTTTCTGACAAAGCAGTGTTGATCTCTTCAGCCATGTAACTTTCATAAAAACCACTCTCTCAAAACTACCTGACTTTTCTATGCATGCATATTATGTGTTATATGTTAGGTTGATGAAAAAGAATAAATTGTTTTTGCTAGAATAAGGGAAAAATATTGGATCTTTTTCTTTATCGATTTACAGAAGTGTTAAACAGGAAACAAACTCTCTTATTTGTTCTTTAATTACTACCAATAAAAAAGAAACAATGAAGCCAAAAAAATAAAAATAAAAAGGAGAATCTGAAGTCAAGTGGGAATTTCTCAGACCAGTTGTGAGTTCTCAAACTGATAGTTAACTGGGATCTCTACCATTAAGCTCATGAGTGCTCACAGCATTTCATCTCAGGAATTGACATTATTTATTTATTTATTTAAATCAGAAAATGGTTTAGTGTTATGGCATGTAAAACACTGCTAGACACCTTTGGAGCTCAAAGACAAAAGTGAATATTTCTTACTTTTTGTGAGTTCTCAGAGAAACTGACATAATTAAGTAAATAAATGTATACTGAATGACCACTATGCTATAATTATGGCCAAATATTCTTATATCCTCACAAAAAGCCCAAATAACTTCCCCAGGTCACGTAATAATGACTGATGGAGTAAATACATTTGATGTGAAAATCCATTCCTTTTGTCCTTTTAAAAATACTCTGTTTCTAAAACTAGAAACAAAATGATCAATATTTGTGGTTTTATTCTACCATTCAGTTTAGAAAACATTTTAAGAACCAATCTGGAATCAGTTCTGAATAGGAACTCAGTGAAGCATGAGTATCAGGGCCTTTTTTCCTACTTTAGAGGCAAAGAAGTTAAAAAATTGAGACTTTAAGGAACATGCAAGAAATAGCACATTAAGTTAACGTAAGTCTATCTGCTATAACACATCCCCTCAACTATTAGCTATTTAACCCCCCAAAATATATTGCTTGTTCAAGTTAGTCCAAACCTCAGAGGTGTTGATAGTGGAGGCTTAGTTCTGTATAGTCATTCAAGGACCTAGGCTGACTTACTCTCTGACTTCTTCACCATGTGACTTCTGGAGTCACACTGGGCATCAATCTCCAAAAATAGAAAGAGAACGGGTATTGTATTACATGGGATTTTTTTAATGTGCTAAGATGAGAATAGTGTTTAACATGTTCAGTGAACATTCTGTGGACCAGAATAGTCATATGGCCTGAGTCATAATTGCATTACAAAGGAGGTTGGCTCTACAGTTGTTTTGATTATTTGTTACTGCACAACTAAAAACCTCAAATGTTAATTTTTCAGAGAAGAATTGTTCTCTCTCATGGTTCTGAAGTTGACTGGACTCAGCTGCATGGTTTTGGTCCCTTGTGGTTGCCCTTTGAGACTGGCTGGGTCAGTAATCATAGGAAGGATAACTGAAGGCTTTCAGATCAGGAAGGCTCACTCAAATGACAAGATTGACACTGTTTGCTGACTGGTAGCTCAGCTGGGGCTATTGGCCTTCTGGAGCAGCCTTTATTAAGTAATGTGGGATTCTTTTCTTTTCTTTTTTTTTTTTTTGAGACAAAGTCTCACTCTGTCATCCAGGCTGGGGTGCAGTGGCATGATCTTCGCTCACTGCAACCTCCACCTCCCAGGTTCAGGCAATTCTCCTGCCTCAGCCTCCTGAGTAGCTGGGATTACAGGCGTGTGTCACCACACCCAGCTAAGTTTTGTATTTTTAGTAGAGACGAGGTTTCACCATGTTGGTCAGGCTGGTCTCAAACTCCTGACTTTGTGATCCACACGCTTCGGCCTCCCAAAGTGCTGGGATTACAGGAGTGAGCCACCGCACCTGGCAAGGATTCTTACAAGATGAAATCTGAGTTCCTAGTGAAAGCTCCTACCAGCAAGCATTCCAAGGAACAGGAAGAGGCTGCCTTCCAGTATAATTCAGAATTATACTGGGACTGACACAGTGCCATCTCTATCATATTCTATTGTTCATAGAGCTCACTTTATTTCAAAGGAGTAGAGAAATAGACATTGAGTCTTAGATGGGAGAATGGCAATATCACATTGAATGAGAGCATCGGAGATACAGAAGAAAATGTTGGAACCATCTTTAGAAAATATAAGTTGCCACTATAATGTAACTATATGCCTAGTAAGGCAGTGACACAGATTTGATGAACTGCTAGCCCATATCTGCCATATTCAGTTGACAATATACCAAGGACATAGACTCAACAAGCCTGATTATGCAGTATAACACTGAATAATCAAGTTGGAATTACTTTTATGATGATTTTGCTAACTATTCATCTCTACTAAGAGCCAATGGGTAATAACATTGGCTAATCATTATTTGTACTGGATTATCTTCTGCTTTTTTACTAAGCATTAGAACTAGACAGCTACGTGGCAGGCAAGTTAATCAGATTCCTTCCATTATAGAGAGAATTTCTTTTACTCACTGAAAAACACTTTTTCTGGATGTGCACTTGCTTTGTCTTCCTGCAAGGCTCCTGTTATAACATATGTCTATACTTACTTCATTATTACTGTTTTTCACACACAAAAAAATTGATTTCTGCTCAAGGAACTAATTTTAGAGTAAAAGAGCAGTTATCTCACCTCATATGATGTATTGGTGGGTCTTAACAATTATCACATTACCCAGAAGCAGGTGGCCTTAGAGAATATTAAAATAAGCTATTAAGACTCAGTTACAATCTCAGTTGAGAGAAAAATACTGGAGGGTCAGGTACTATTCTGAATATGACTGATGGAGTAACCAACATATGGTGCTCTTTCTCTTATAACTAAACTCTATTTGTCTGGGAGTCAAAATAATTAAAATAAGTATAGCTCAAACACATAACTCAGTAGTGTTTTGCTTCATTTGGAGTTTGCTTTCATTTGGACTTTTCTGGGTTAGAGTTTTAGTCATCATGATAATTAATTTTATGCATATAACAAATAATCTCCAAGACATTAGTGGCTTAACTTCACAAAGGTTTATTTTTTGCTCATGTAAAGTTTAGTGGAGTCTCTCCTCTACTGTGTGTGCAGGGAGCGTGGTTACAATCATCTTGTAGCGATCCCATCTTAAAACATGGCTTCCAAGATCTGGCTGACCAGAAAGAAGAGGGATGAGGAAAACATGTCATCTCTACAGTGCTACAGACCTGCTGTGGCGTAACTCCATTCACATTTCCATTAGCCGGAACCAAATCACATGATTCTACATCAACTTCAAGAAGTGTAGGGAGGCCACTAATATTTGTTGATCCCTAATTCTCTCTGCCACAGACATTTTAAGACAAAATTGGTGCTTCCTTCAGAAGATACAGCAACGCTCCTAAGGAAGTACAAATTGAGACGATCACCTCTTGGGCTTCTACTGCCACTGAGCCAACAGGCAAAGAAGAAAAATTACTACTGTATTTTTTTGAGTAATTAATACCGATTATCAAGGACAAATAAGGCTTCCGGTATACGACGGCAACTGGAAGAACTAAGACAGATATTCCAGGGATGCTCTAGGGATGCTTGTTAATATTACTATATCCAGGGGAGGAGTGCAGGGAAAAAATAAAGACTGCAGTAGGCAGTGAAAGAAACTGTATTGGCTCTTACTATACGATGATAAAAACTAAAACCACCACTAAAACAAACACTTGAAATTTCAGTGACAAACAAAAATATATTGTCACACTCACAGGCTTGCTGCTGTGTAACTCAGCTAAGTCCAGGCTGAATTTGGCAAAATTCAGCTGAGCAAAGGTAGACTGCAGGTTTCTGAAAGGGTTCAGGTCTACTCCAGAAGTTTTTAAAGCCAGGCTAAAGGGGCAGCCAGACACTGCCTGGAACATGCCCTTCTCATATCAGATCGCAGTTAAGGCCCCTCCTCATATTACATAGGTTAACATTCTGCAGGTTAAAACAAGTCATACAGCTAAGCTCAATACCTACCTGTACAGCAAGAAAAATGCCCTGACTTTTTGGGGTATACAAAGTTACATGGCAAAGGATGTTACTGCATAATCTATAACAGAAAAGAGTGAAGATTTGGAAATAATACACTTACTCAATACTACTTATGTAATAATACGGTAACGGGGGGAGGGAGCAGAGGCGTCCGAAGATGTTTTCAGTTTCCCCCAATGTGCCCAGGTCCTTGGCCTTTCTTGCCTCAGGAATGGAGGAAGGAACCACAGGAGCTTACGTTTGGATAAGCATTATGGACCCATAGAGTTTAGCAGAGAGTGATTTATTATGCAGAGAGAGAGAAAATGAGGAGAGAGAGCTCCCACACTGCAGTGGGAGGGGATCCAAGGGAAGAATCCACACAGGTAAAGGGCAGTGGATTTTTAACCTTGGAGTTATTCCCGCCCCATTTATGTTCTTGTCCAATGAGAGGAGTTCTTTCAAACGTCTGCTGACGTGATTGATCTTTTACTTTGATACTGGATTGGCTGCTAGGTCCGCAACAGAGGCCCTTCCTCCCACAGGTTTTCATGGGCTTTTTAACAAAGGCTCACTAGGAATTTCTACCCATCCCGCAAGTGGGAAAGTCAGACAAACAACTTTACCTTCCCAGATGGGGACATAGATGAAGGGATGGCGCTGGGAAGCTCTTGCCTTGGAAACCACACCCCTTGTGGATTGGGTTTTTCTTAACACAGTCCCTCAATACTACCACAAATAATAAATGTTTCAATTTGTTACTATACCAAGTCATAAGATTCTGATGGAATTGGAAGTGAAAGACAACAGTAAAGGTTAACTTTTCTAAAATATAAGGAATTGGTTTTGTGGAAACTACTCTCCAATACTTAAAGCATTTAATCTTGGTCAACTATAATATTTGTATTCCAGTACCTCTAGTTACAGCAGGAAGGGCATTGGTAATCACCCAGTCACTTGAAGATAATGAGTAACGCTATTAGCTCAGCAAGTTTTGTAACTGCAATCACAAGGCACGGGCACAGCCTCTTGATCATTTCAGGAAAGGGGTTGCTATTTCCTTTCCAAGTACGCAGAGCTGGAAGGAAGAAGCTACAGCCAGGATTCTGACATCCTATGACTGTTGTTGTCACTAATCTTGCCACTGCCTTTCTAATCAGAAGCCTCTAATAAACTCCTTAAGATTCAAGTTACTTAGCCTCTTCCTTAAAATCTGGTGTTTGTCCCTGCTTGATTTCTGTGTGCTATCCCTAGAATTCCAAGACAAGAGGGGCTCAGCAAGCCTCCTTACTGAGACTTCTCTGTTCTTGTGAGTTTTCCCCAATATGCCTCTGGTGTGTGTGTCTATGTGTTGTCTACCACTGGCTTTTGTTTGCTTGATCACTCACAAATCCTGATTTTCCACAGGACTCTTGATATGTTTTAGGTTCAGCTAAACATGAAATGTGATATTTAGAAGATGGAGGGGATAAATAGAATAATTCGTCTTCCTCTGGAAGAAGTGGCAGATATTTGAGGGTTTTGTTTTTGTTTTGTTGTGTTTTAGTTTATGACTCAAATTTCATTTCCTCTGAAGATCATGAATGATTTAGATACTATTACATAAGCAGCAATTTTCTGTATATGACAACAGCAACTTTGAATCTCCTAGGACCACAGCTGGACCTCTACTCAAAGTTCATCAATATTTTCAGTTCTTCAGGTCATCCCAGTTCATGGTAGGAATCTTATTTTTTTTCTTAAACCCCTTTCTACTTGAAATAGAGAGTGGGATTTCTTTTTCCTGATGAATCCTTGAATAATGACATATTGCTGACTAAACAATTTGCACATAAATCTGACTTTTCCCCAAACAGATGTTTCTGTCTTCATGGGACAGAGTTAAAGGCTCATCTTTGATACTAACCTCTACCATGTTATTCATTTTTTGATGCCTCAGATAATTCTCTTCTAACTTACCTACAGCCATTTAGGGTTGCCTGCCAAGTGAGTTCACCGTGGTACACTGTGTCTGTGAGAACTTAAAGAGTCTAACTAGGCTTGTCTCCCAAAATGGATCAGCCATATCGATCAAATTCTCAACCAAATTAGTCAAGGATTTTGCCTGGACATGCAGGTCAGTAAAACAAATGAACAAAATAAGTTCAGGCCAGGCATGGTGGCTCATGCCTGTAATCCCAGCACTTTGGGAGGCCAAGGCGGGTGGATCACAAGGTTAGGAGTTTGAGACCAGCCTGAGCAACATGGTGAAACCCTCTCTCTACTAAAAATACAAAAATTAGCTGGGCGTGGTGGCAGGTGCCTGTAATCTCAGCTACTCAGGAGGCTGAGGCAGGCGGATTACTTGAACCTGGGAGGCGGAGGTTGCAATGAGCCAAGATCATGCCACTGCACTCCAGCCTTGACAACAGAGCAAGACACCATCTCAAAAAACAAAAAACAAATTCAAAACATATTTGACTCTGTAAATCATTCTGCTGTATTGAAGTTTGTATCAAAATGTTCTATAATTAGAAGATAATTGTGCCACTGCACTCCAGCCTGGATGACAAAGCAAGATCTTGTCTCAAGTAAATAAATAAAAGAAGATAAAATTGTTTGGGAAATAAAAAACTGATTGTATGTGGACATTTTAACAACTAGATATCCATCAATTCCATTCTTTGGCTCAACCTAACCAGTAACTGTCTAACCAATTACTACTTGGAACCAAGAATGTAGTTGCCAGATATCCATTAGAAGAAGATAAAAGATGGCCACATTTAATTGGAATTTTGTGAGCCTACATGTGAATCATGTAGAAGTAGAACTGATGATGCACTACGTTAGAAAGTTTTGAGTTATTACAATGAAAAACTTAAATTTATCTTCACACATAAAACCATTTAAAAAACTATACACAGATAAAACATTTTTATGGGTACTTGAAGAAGGATGGAAATGACATAGAATTAAATCCTAATTCTGATTTCTTAAATTTCTTTCTTTCAGATTGAGATGGGATAGGTCCCTTGACACCTTCACGGGCGGGAAGAGGAATGGTTCGTTTCACTCAGCCCTCCGCTGGCCACTCCTCACGGGAGGGAGCGTGTGAGCCAGCGAGTGTGGGAACTGCAGCCAACAAACGCTGAAACTGGCCAGTCGCTCCTGTCTGGTGGGAGAGGGCTCTACGCAGGCCTCACCGCAGCATCTGAGTATGTTACAAACAATGCTCTTTCAGCTCTGCCATCCGGGGATGGCCAAGTGCCAACCAGCTCAGTGGAGGGTCGGGGTGGCAGCCCCTGCCCTCTCAGCACGCAGGTTCTTTTCTGGCGTCCAGAAAGAATCAGGTCACAGGAACTGTTTGAAAGGTGATGAATGCAGACTTTATAGGGCGGTGGGTTGCTCTCAGCGGAAAGAGAGGCTGGAAAGGGGATGAGAAAGTAATCTTTCCCTGAAGGTCAGCGGTCTCTGCCCTGGCCCCTCTCTGAAGCCGCACCATCTGTAGTTAGCAAAATCTATCCGTGGTTTCCGATGCTCAGCCACTTGCATCCTCCGCACTCAGCCGCTTGTGTTGCTCTACCAGCTGAAGTCTTTTACGGGCACAGGATAGGGGGCGGGGCAAGCCCAAAAGGCAACATTTGGGCAGAAAGATGGGGTCAGCTGTTTTCACTTAAGGCCGTGGTTCCAGCCTTAGAAGGAGGAGTTTTAACCGGGAGCCCAGCACTTCTGTATCAGTATCACAACTCTCTGAAATATGTGAACAATCATTTGCTATTTGCTCTTTTCTTCCCTCCAGAATTGAACTCTCACTAAACATCTGTTAAGTGCTTACATGAAATCATCATGTTATTATCATAAGGAATTCAAAATTGAGTCACACAACGTGCATAAAGTCCCAGAAAGGCTTAAAATCTAATGAAGGAGGCAGGTACACCTGTTAATTTATTAAAAACTACATCTTTAAATGCTGAGTGAAAGAGAAGTCCACTGTACTATTTATGAGTTTAAGTGAGGTAGTATGTACTTTCAATTGTGGATATATGCAAGCATGCATGGGGAGAAAAAACTTAGGTAGAATTTGGAAGATGAAAATAGTAACATGATAAATTATTTTGAATAACATTTCAATATCAAGAAGCTTATTCCTCATAATCTTATAATAAATTGAAAGTGATTTAAAAGTGATTTAGTAGGGGGAAACATATTTGTTTCATGTAAATGTACATGCATTACTCTCTTTTAACTACTGTGGCAATATATTAATGAACTGTGAAATCATTTAGTAGGTTTCCATCAACATTTTAAAAAATTAATAAGAGAAAGCATCAGAGTTTATTGCCTCCATGTAGCATAAAAATTCATGAAATATTATTTCATTAATGTGTGTGCATGTTTATGTGTCTATATAATGATTCACTGTATAAAGTACTCCTGTTACGTTCAAATGTTTAATCTTTACATATATAGTATCTATATGTATACTATATGTATATGTTATAATCTATATACCAAAATTAATACATAAATCATAAGATTTAAATAATTCAAAATACTTCCATTAAGATGTCTAAATAATGAAGCTTATTGTCTTTGTTTTGAAGCTTTCTATTGCTGTGCTCCAGGAGTATGGCATAACCTTTTCTATTATTTTGGAGTTTTGCTATCATCATTCCAGATGCTTATTTTTAGCATATGATGAGGTTGTTGAGTGAGCCATTCTATTCTCATATCTGCCTTCAGCTAATTTTCCTTCCTCATCTTCTGTCTCTTCTAAGTGTTTTACTATTGTTGTTGTTGCTTTATCCATGATGGATTAAACCAAAAACATGAGAAGCTAAGACTTCATGCTTCCCAAACTGGATAAATAAGAACTGGCATAGATTTAAAAATTCTTGGTCCTCAGGCTGAATTTTTGTCTCCTGTTGCCACAATTTACTTGTATCATTTAATAGAACTTTTGTAGGCATCAGAAAACATAAGGCTTGATTTAAAAGTTTTTATTAAATATTTAAAAAGAGTAGAAAAATTTTCACTTATCAAATACGCCTGGTTTCTTTGAAACTTGTTGAGTACAGATTTTACTTAACACTTGACCTAACAGTTTTCAAAGGATTATAAAAATTTTACGTTAGATAGTCTTTGCAACATTTGATAGTGATAACAGAAACCTATTCAAACCCAAGTTCTCAGAGAATACACACACACACACATTCTCACTGGGTTCATTCTTCTTCAGTGTTCCTATATGGATTTTCTCAAGAGAAGAGATAAAGGCAGAGAAAGTCTTGGAGACTTTCTGAATTGAAGCTGACTCCTCTATCTCCTAATTCAAAGACAAAGACCTTTGAATTAGGAGATCATAGGGATAGATCTTAGGTCAGAGACTTCTATAATCTCACAGGACAGATTTGGGGCTCAGAAACTGAGCCTATGACTTGGTCACCTTTAATAAGCAATGCTATTATATATTCACAATAATAATAGTATTTATACTTAAACTTATTTTTACTCCAGGGAAGTCCAAATTAGCTTTTTCTGTCTGAAGATTTTAGGTAATGAACAAAAAGTTCCATTCAAAAAAAGTAGAACAGCAAAATCTATAAGATACACTTGTTTTATGAGATGATAGTATTCAAATTTGATATTACCGAAGAGGAAATCCATACATTATTGTGTGCGGATGTGATTTAAATGTTTTCTATTATTTAGAACTCTAACAGTGATAAACATTAGCTTTTTTCCTTTTTTTTTGGAGACTGAGTCTTGCTCTGTTACCAGGCACTAGGCTGGAGTGCAGTGGCAAGGTCTCAGCTCACTGCAACCACTGCCTCCCGGGTTCAAGCAATTCTCCTGCCTCGGTTTCCTGAGTAGCTGGAACTACAGGCACCCACCACCACGCCCAGCTAATTTTTGTAGTGTTTTTTTTTAGTAGAGACAGGGTTTCACCATGTTGGCCAGGATGGTCTCAATCTCTGGATCTCGTGATCCGCCTGCCTCGGCCTCCCAAAGTGCTGTGATTACAGGTGTAAGCCACTGTATCTGGCCATAAACATTATCTTATAGATATTTTTATTATTATTACTTTATATAGGCAATGACTTGAAAATCCCTTTCAACTTCAAATCTCCATGATAGGAGACTATAGGACTATAATATATCTGGAAATACTGTAGAGTTTGTCTTCAATACCATTAAACTAATATGTTGTCTAGTACTCAGTTTGAAAAGCAAAAATTTTATAGTGATTATAGAAATATTAATAAGTGAACTATGAAGCCTAAATATCAAATACTAATTAATGTAGATGTGAACGTCTAACTTTCCTTTTACTTTACGGTAAGAAAAAGTAATAAATAATAGAAATAATTTCTAAATCTGGAGACCTAGTTTTTAAGAGCTGTCCCAAGTTATTTTACTATTGTGGACTTTGTTTTACTTATCTATGACATTTAAAAAAAAAACTGAACTTGTTTTTAATAATTTATAAAATATATTTATTTTGAGGAGATACAAAATGTTATTTTTTAATTACCAACCTCCATTCTTCCCTTTGCGTATGAAGCATAATCCACTAGAGTTGGTATGAAATTCGTGGTAATCTTGGAGTTTAAAATAAATATTATAATGAATTGAATGTATTATGCTTATATCATAAGTTAGTCTCATTTTTTCTTTAAGAACCAATGCCTAAAGAATTTCCAAATCTTTTAATAACGGTGTACATTCATTTTTGAGGAGAACACATTTTTTTAAATTGTGGTAAAATATGCATAAAATAAAAAATACCAACTTAGCTATTTTTAAGTGTATGGTTCAGTTGTGTTAAGTCTACTCACATTATTGTACAACCAATCTCCAGAACTTTATCCTCTTACAAAACTGAAATTCTAGGATTTAAGTAATTCTATTTTTCCCTACCTCAACTCATGAAAACCAGTGTTTTACTTTTGGTTTCTTTGAGTTGGACTACTTTAGATATCTCATGTAAGTAGAACCATACAGCAATTTTCTTTTTGTGAGTGGCTAATTTCACTTAGCATAATGTCCCCAAGTTTCATCCATTATACAGAATGTGTTGAAATCATCTTCCTTTTAAAGGCTAAACAATGTATCATTGTATCTATATACCATACCCATCCATCTGTCAAATTGACATTTGGATTGTTTATACATTTTGGCTCTTATGAATAATGCTCTTTTGAACATGAGTGTGCAAATATTCTTTGAGACTCTGCTTTTAGTTACTTCAGATATATATATCAAGAAATGGAGTTGTCAGATCATATGGTAATTCTAATATTTTAAGTAAAATCCACACTGTTTTCCATAGTGGTTGTGGACAGTATACCTTTTAAAAATTGATTTGTCCTGTTTAATTTAGCCTGCCATCTTTCCAACTATATTGTGGTTTTCATGTTTTAGGTAGGGCTTAGTTATAAAACTTTTTTGACTGTTATAAACATACTGAAACATACTTATTGAACATTTATCATGTGCTAGACATTGTTTTAAAGGCTAGGGATATATGAGTAAGCCAATCACAAAGTCTTTGTTTTCCTTTACTGTGAGGGATGAATGAAAAATTACATAACGTATTGTCAAGTAAATTACATGGAAATAAATATAATAAGGAGATAGAGAGTGAATAAATACAAAACTTTGATGCGATAGGCAAATAATCTCTGAGTGGGTGACATTTGAGCAGAGAACCCATGAAGTTGAAATTGATTAATTGTAAAAGTTCTAAGTTTCTAGAGGTGGGATTAGGCATAGAGGTTTTAGGGGTGTGTTAGCTGTTCTCATCAATGTATTTGCTTTTATAAGACTATTTTCTGCTATGTATATGAAGACGTTCATTCTAAATACTATTCAAATCACAGATTTAAACTAGCAACATAAATTCAATAAAATTTATATTTTATGTTTTGCTTTCATTTTCTGCTGTGTTGAACATGCAGCTGCTCAGTAACTATTATTCTGAAAAAAAATCAACAATTTCCTAGTGTTATGTGTCTGATAATTTTAGACATCTCATTAAATTTCCTCATTTCTTGAGATATAACTAAATTTAACTTTTTACTTTGTTTAGCTGTTAAATAATGGACTTTAATGTAACTTGCAAATATTTAATATTCAAAAGGTATTGCACAAATGAATTGACATTCAGCTATTAAATATTTAATGTATTTAACAATGCTTCATTCTTTGAAAATGAACTCTCTCTCTAATATGTGTTGCCATTTGCATGGCACGATGCTCTATGATGAATAACTCCTTGTACTCAAAAACACTTATTTTAGACCAAGATGACATCTATAAAATATTTCACCTATTTATCTTAACAATAATAGGAGAAAATCATAATCACTGGACAGAAAACAGGAAAGTGAATTACTGTACTAATTATGTACTAATATTGCTCTCTGAAATAACTCCTAAAATGTTTATATGTGAATTAAGTATTGTATTATTAACACAGAATCCTGATATATTAGGTGAAGTGAGTTAAAAATAAAGCATTTTCAAAAAGAAAAGTTAAACAGAAAATAATGAACAATTTTCATAAAACTGTCTATATTTCCAATAGAAAAGTAAAATCTAGTGCACCTCCACAGGACAATTTTGAAGTGTTAAAAGGGACTTTGTAGTTTAAAAATATAACCTCTAATGTTGTTGGTTAAAATTGCATTAGTTCCATCAATTTATGCTTTGTGGTTTTACATATGGCTGGTTGTGATTACTTATGTGTGGGTCATAAAAACCCAGTGTGTTTTCCAAGCAGTCAAATTGCCTGTCAGCTGCTAAAGGGACAGAATTAATGAGAAACTTACTTTATAGTCTAAAGAATAGCAGCTGGGGTCTGTTTTAACAAGTCCTGGGAAACATACATGGAGGGGAATTCTTTGTGGCTAGACATATATCCAGCCTTGTTTCTAAAACGTTCTCATTGAATTGAACAGTCAGACAGATGAAAATCAAGGACATGGCAATACCTTTACACATCACTGATTACTAGTAAAAAAGTGGAGGACAATTTTCTCCTATAGAATGGAGCTCTGTGAAGGTCAAAATCACCTACTGTGATTCCAGAGCTCCATCCCAGATCTACTGAATCAGAAATGTCTAGGAGTTGTGTCCTGACATCTGCATATTTATAGCAACATTCAGAGTCACTGTCCTAAACATTTCCGGACATTCCACTTGACATAGTTTGCCTCTTTATCACAAACACTCTCCCTTGATACTCTTCCACTCTACATAGATTCTGCATATCAAAGTGATGCCGACTCTCTACTCATAAATGTCTATATGAACCTGTCCTCCTTTCATTAAATATCAATACTTAGGTAAGAAGAATGACTCACAGAATTATAATCCTTTGATGTTTTCACTTAACCATTATACTTTCATCTACTCAATGTTGTATAAAGTAATAGACTATTATTCTAATACTTTTTATTGGAATTTTTGTTGAGATAATTGTATATTCACATGCAATATAAAAGCAATACATAGAGACCTCATGAACCCTTTGCTTCCAATTAAATATTGCTCCCAATGATAACGTTTTTCAAAACTGTTGAGCAATACCACAACCAAAATATTGACACTGCTATAACCCACAAATCTTACTCAGATTTTCCAGTTTTACATATACTCATGTATGTGTGGTAGATGTGAATGTGTGTATTGAATTCTATGGAATTGTATAACATATGTAGGTCTGTGTATCCACTACCACGATCAAGATACTGAACAGTTCCATCACTGCATGATCTTTCCTCTTGCCCTTTTCTTAACAAAACTGCCTCGCTCCCAGACTGTCTACTTCCATAAGCCCTGGAAATCACCAATGTTTCCAAACTTTTGTCATTTGAAAATGTTATATAAAGGGTGTCATACAGTATAACTAACTTTGAGAATTAGCTGTTTTTACCCAACATAAATCTCTGTTACATGTATCAATATTCATTCCTTCTTATTGCTGAATAGTAGTCCATGGTGTTTGTGTGATATGGTAACTATTCATTTGTCTAGCAATATCTGGACTGTTGAAATTTTTAGCTATTATGAATAAACCTGCTATGAACCTTTGTGCACAGGTTTTTGTGTGAACACAAGTTTTCATTTCTCTGGGATAAATGCACAAGAGTGCAATTGCTGGGACACATGATAATTGAACGTTTAGCTTCTTAAGAAACTGCCAAATGTTTTCCAAAAGTGGCTGTACAGTTTAGATCATCACCAGTGATGTATAAATGAGTATGAATGATCCAGTTTCTCCACATGCTAACCAGGATTTGATAGTCACCACTTTTATTTATTTATTTATTTTTGCTCTTCTGGTAAGCATCTAAGGATATTTCATTATAATTTAATTTGACTTCCTTGATAATTACAAGATGTTGCACATGTTTTCATGTGCTTATTTTCCATCTGTATATCTTCTTCAGCAAAGTGTCTGTTCATGTCTTTTGCTCATTTTGTAACTGAATGTTTGTTTTTTGCTGAGTTTTGAGAGTTCTTGATATACTCTAAATCCTATTTTTTTCTGATACACAGTTTGCAAATATTTTCTCCTTATTTATTATTTTTGGAGGAGAAATATAAAACCGTTTATTAGGTTTTCTAAAATCATACTTAAGACAAAATAAAATTATTTAATTTTACTTTAAAGTAAAATTCATCTGTAACAAAGAATTAAAAAACAGGAGATAAAGGAATAAAAAATAAGAATAATAAAGAAACATGCACTGAAAGGGAAAGATGACATTTTTTTGTGCTACTTAGTGACATACTAGAATTTTGCCTCTACAGTCTAGAAGGTAACATTCATATAAGCATCAAAGGAAGAGAAAGTCAATATTATCTACAAGAAAGGAAAAGAATACGAGTTAGATTTATTTCTTCATTTGGTTCTTTCCCAGTGTTTATTGCATCTTTTAATGACAGTTAAGGATATATTAAATCCCCAAAGTAAGGAATAATCAGATAACTTTGATTTGGATATATTATTCGTGAATAATATGCAGAACTTTAGAGAAAGTATTTTTGTTTATTATTTTTCAAAACACCCTCTACAAATATCAAAAGAAACAAAGTAAAATTGGAGAATTTCACCCTTAATTATTGTCTTTCTATTTTTCTTGAACACTTTTTAAGCAGCAAATACTCTTAAATTTTTAAATATAAAAATATACATATTAAGATATATGATATCAAAGCGTCCTTATAAATGCACCAAGAGTTTTTCTCTGAAAATACTATTAAATTTTTGGTTAATTTTAAAATCAGCATTATCTAAAAATGAACAAAACTTAGTAAATTTTTGGTATATTAATAAGACAGCCCAAACATTCTCCTACTTCTTTTTCATGGTGCATTTCTCACTAATTTAACATGATTATAATGCAGTTAAGATAAGAAATGCAATAAAATCTCATGGTTACTCTCTGCCTAAGTTTCAGAAAACAAAAATAAACATAAAACATATTAAGCATTTAATGCTCAAACGTTACAAAACAATATAGAGCATTTAATGCACAAAGGTTACAAAACAATATGCAACATTTTATTAGATGATAAAATAGCATATTAGTGAAGGTGAAATGAATAACGTTTAGGAAATCAGAAGATTTATTATAATTTTGAGTAAAGGTTTTATAGTATTAAAAAAATCTATGTGAATCCCAGCTTTATGAGTTTGGGCAATCTTCTTAATCTCCCTTTGATCTCAGTTTCTTATCAAATGGGAAATTTCATTATTATTGGTTACAATTAATGTAGATTAAGAGGAAGATAAGAAGGGGTAGTTACAAATTTTCTTTGTTAAAGAGATATAGAATGTGAACTGGACCTGAGACATGGAGTTAAGATGAAGATGAAAAAAAGGATTCATGGACATCTTTCATAGAAAAAGTGGGAAGCAAGGTGTATACTTAAAAAAATAGGTAAAAATTAGGCAAGGGGGAATTCAATGAAGATGTTTTAGACAGTAGAAGCACTAACGTCAAGTCACAAGACAGCCAGCCAGAGCCAGAACCTGTAAATCCAGACTGTGGACTTTTGATGCACTGATAGTGAATCCCTTCTGAAGTTTTTGAATGAGGTGTTACCAAGAGAGACACAATTATTTTGGCAATATTGCCAAACATTAGAATTAGAAAGAGGCCATTAATAAAAATCATAAGAAAATCAGAAAACCTGTAAAGTCCCAAGGTCCAAAAAATAAAAAAAGAGAAACCACTCTCTAACAAAGATAAAAATTCCTGCCAAGTATCTTGATGGCCTTAAACATGCAACTAAGCTCAAAATCCATGAGCTCAAAAAGTTGGCTGCTTGATTAAATGTACATTTTATCTCAAAATTTAGCACTTTTGTTGACAGGGCCCAGGTCTTTAAATAGCAGTTTGTTCTACAGGATGATCTATATTTTCAAGAAATAGACTTTTCTTGAAAAAAGAAAAGTTGGGAGCCCAAGCAGACGATTACAGTATAAGAATTTCGATGAAAAATGGAAAGGAAAATCCTCTGAAATATGTTTATCAGCAAATGACCTGATCAGCTATGATCCGTCACAGGCAGATCATGGGTCTGTAAATCAGTACATCCCAGGAAGCAAGTTTAAATGGATTTGAGATTACTGACACTTTTTACTAAAGTTCCTTCATAACTCAGGGAAGGAAACTATAATACCCAAAATGTGGCACCTTTTAAACTTCATAGGTTATCTTATTTAAAACAGAAACTTTCTTATTTTAGGCTCCTTTATAAACAGCTTAAGCCATTAAGGTTTAAAAGCAGAGCTGACAATTTTAAAAGACTCTGAGGTTGTATGCCATTTTTAGAGCATTGAATGCTTCCTATCACAAATTTGATCAGTCTTGGGGCAGTTCTCTTGATAGACTCCTCAGCTAACAGGCAGAATGGTATAATATACCATTCCAAGACAAGGGGAGTCAATGAGAATGGCAACCCAAAGCACACTAAAAGTATACAGGGGGCTCTTACTTTAACATTAGTGAAATAGACATTTGTTTTTATAGTCATCAACTTGGAAACTTTTGTCTTTAGGCATAGCACTTAGAAAATGATCCCTGCTTTGGGAGAAATACCCTGGTGGAATCAGATTTCCTAATTTGCAAACCTTGGTTGACCTCAGTTCTTTGTATGACTTGAGATGTAAATCTTGAATACACTGTTTTCAGTGGTATTAATTATTTTTACATACTTAAGCAGTATATGCAAATATATGTAAATCAATGTTCTTTTTTTTATGTAACATAAAATAAATATGTGTGCCCTAGATTATTTGAAAAGAAAACAGTTAAATTTCTTAATTCAAGAGAAACTTTCACATTGGTCTTTCACTAGTAATGGGGGAAAAATACATCACCTGCAATACTTTTAAGTAACCCTATTTAGAGTAGAATTTTATCCTCTGTGTTTATTAACTAGCTTTGATCATTGTCCTTGCCAGATTTTCATCAGACAGGATAAATACATCAGAAATTTCAACTAAAATCATAAAGTATAAAGACACTTATATTTTCTTCTTATCAGAGACCTCTGGGGCTCTTTTCATTTCTTTCACAAAGTTGATCCATCTCTATTTGTTGTATAGTCTATTAAACAAAGTGTCTTAAAGAAATTAAGACAAAATTAGTTTAATAAAAATGTTCAAGGAAGCACCTCACTAGGTAAATCCTAACATGGGTCTAAAGTAATATTTGAAAATAGTGATTTATGTATATTACAAGAAAACTCTTTATTAACATATTTATATAAGATACGGCACACAGAATAGTATATTACTCCATACTCATGGTGGTCACCTGAATCTTGGTTGTAACGGGTAAATTAGAGTTTATCCAGTCTTATCTATAACTATAACTGGCAGCATTAGTAACATTCTGATTGTGGTAAAAAACATGTGTTAAAAACACACACACATGAACACATGCACACACAGACACACACAAAGCAAGGAATGGGCCTATTGGAATTTTTTACATAGTTTCAATATAAAAACATATAAACTAAAAATAATATGCAAAACAGATTCAAGAATAACAACAATCTTCATTCACTAGGAATACTCAGCCACATGTAGCTAATGATAATCACTCTCCTGGTCTCATTTGGAAATCTTTATTCTTTCTATATAGACTCCTGTTAGCATTTGAATGAATATTTTCTAGTATCAGGACTTATGTACAAACTTCAAAGAATTTTGCTCTTTCTGCAATTAATAATATTTTTCATATTATTCCATCTCCACCATCTGGAGTTCTATTACAGTTTTTCCAGAAATGAATCACATTTCCCTAAAACATGATTAAATAATGTCTGTTTCAACCATTGTTCTTAATAGTGGGTTGTCTACTCTTTTACTGTTACTCTTTATTTCATAAAAACTATACAATTCTTAGAAATAAGCAAAAAGGAATGGCATATACTTTTAATTTCATACTGATTCATTGTTTGATAAGCACATGGAATGATTATTTAATTCTCCAGGAGAATGTGCCTGTGTTTTGTTTAGCAAATTATCTAATGGATTAGAAGCCAGAAACTGTGAAGTTATAGGTTAATTTTTAGATTTCCATCTAGTAGAAAATGTAATTCCAAAAGTTATGGCTTTGATGCTATAAAACCATTTCATCTAAAGCTGCCTCCTTACATGTTTTAAGTTTGACCTAAAGATTTTTCTGTATATCATGAACTATAACCTAAATGGACTTTTAAGCAGAGTTTGGGCCAATCAGATGGCCAACAGTTAAAATCATGTTCAAATAAGGCAAACCCCAAGCTCTAACCAATCTGGCTGTTTCTATACTTCACTTTCATTTTCTGTAGGTCATGTTCCTTTTTCTGCCCATAAATCTTCCACCCATGTGGCTGCGCTGTAGTCTCTGAGCCTACTCTGGCTTGGGAGCCTGCACGATTCCTGAATAATTCTCGGCTCAATGAAACTGTTAAACTTAATTCGGCTAACGTTTTTCTTTTAACAATGCCTTACAGGATACTAATCAGTTTTGTATGTATGACCCTATTCTAACATTCTTACTTATATGAACTTCAGTTCTCAAAGTCTTTTGAAAGAAGTTTTATCATTTTACTCCTTTCATTCATTCATGTGTTTAATAAAACATCTGACATATCCTTTCTCTATTTGTATGAGTCAAGTTTTAGCCCTTTAAAACTACACTTTGATCATTTGACGCATTATTTCCACCTAAGCTGCCCCGATTTACACATTTTTTAATGCTTTATTCATATAAGAATGAATTCTCCTTTTAAAAAATTTCAAATATTCTAAACAAGCCTAAATGTAAAGCATAATTTCCTCACCTCTTCTCTAAACCTACCTGCTGCTACTAAACCATATCATTTCCCAATTTTAGCCATAGCGATCAGTTGGATGTTTATCAACTGCAACATTTTCTATGCTTTCACATATATCCATATACGCCTATATTAACTTAAATTATAGTAAACTGTGTGGAATAGACTGCCCTGTATGTCTTGATAATCTTTTCATTTTATTCTCCATTCTTGACTGTTGCATAATATTCTGTGGTAATAAATATCTTAGTTTGTTCAAACTTTCATCTATTAAAATGAATTTACGATACTTCCAATGTTTCATTATTATAAACAATGTCTGAATAAACATTCTTATAAATATTTCCCTGTCTCATTTATAAATATATATTTATGTTTAAATCAGAAATTGTAATTACTAGATCATTTACAATTTTAAATAAGAAAATATATTTTCAAAGGATCCTGCAAAAGAGCTGCATTTTACATTATGTTCCCACAAGCAGTTAGCTACACTAGTAAATATTTAAAATATGTATATAATATTTTTTCAAACTCTTCAGTGAGATAATTCAATGGAATAGTATTTTTCAGGCATGAGATTCTAAAATCATCAAGGAAGAGGAAAATAGTGTATAGAACAAAATTATCTCTAAAAATGTATCTGGTTTGCATATACAACACTATAGACATTTTTATCAGTTTCTTTAAATTTTTAATATGTTTATTTTAAATATTGTGATGTCATTTAATTATTAAAAGGAAATACAGAAAAGCACACTTTTGTATAGTTCTTTTCTTACAATAAACTTAGAGAATTGTATCTTAGTCTGTTTAGGCCACTATAACTAAATACCATAGACTAGGTAGTTTATCAACAATATAAATTTGTTTCTCTCAGTTTTGGAGACCGGGAAGAGCAAGATCAAGGCATGAGCAGATTTAGAGTCTGCCTGAGGGCGAAATTTCTGGTTTATAGAAGGTGCCTTCATACTGTGTTCTCACAGAGTGGAAGCGGGAACCAGATCCCTTGACTCTGTTTTATAAAAGGCTAATGGCATTCATGAGGGCTCTCCCCGTAAGATTTAATCCCATCCCAAAGGTCACACTTCCTAATACTATCACCTTGGATTAGCCTTTTACCATAAATTTGAGGAAGGCACAAACATTCAGACCAGAGTATGTTACATGTATTTCTTGAGACACAAGCTCATTGAGCTGATACCTATGATTGAAATTTTATATCAACTATTTTCGGGAAAAAAAGTGTGAAGATTTTATAGGTTAAAATTATGTTTTATGAGATTCTGCACTGCAGCAAATTGATCTTTTAAAAATATGTCAGATCACATTTCTTCAATCTATTTACCATGGTATTGGTCATGCCCCACTACAATTTAAGATTTCCAGAAAGAAAAGTGTGTGGCACACAGAAAATACTAGGTACATATTTGTCAAGTAAATGTCTTGTTGTTACCTGAACAAATCAACAAGTGTTAGTCTGTCAACATTCTATGGATACTTTAAAAGCATGAGATACTTATTTGTTTTGAAATATATTGCATATCAACCTACTAGTGTAGACATCTCAATTGTGTTGTTGCAATATTTGATCTGCTTATTCTTTTTTCAGTCTGTTTGCTCTGTTGACTTCTGACACAGGTGTGTTGAAATAGCTTGCTCTGGTTTTGTATTTGCCATTTTATCAGGTGTCACTTTTTAAATTTTGAAGTATTTTTTAAGATTTTTTTTTTTAATGTGAACAAACGTTGGTGACCATTGCCTTATTTTGGTATATTGCTATCCCTAAATATATAAATTATGTCTCTTTACAACATTTAGGGAGTTATGCCCTGAATCAGGTTTTGAATTTTTGTTTTATTCTGGTTTTATTTAATCTGAGCAATTTTTGTTTTAAAAAATTAAAAATTGTAGTGAGTACTAATAGGTATCTTTATCCCAGCAAATACATTCTTTGTGTTTTCTACTTGCCATGCTTGAATTTAATTATTTTAGTTCTCTTTCCCATATTTTGTTAGATTGGTTGAGTGTTCTTTGTACTAATTTTCCATTTTAGTTATTTGAATGGTATACCTTCTTCTTCTAATCTCTCAATATGTATTTCTAAATACCCAGCACACTTAATTAACTTTCAATTTTCAAACATCAGATTGTAATATTGGGGTTCAGGGGTTCAGGGTGCCTTCAGCTCCCCTGATAGGACATTTCTCCAGGTTCTTGGTCTCCTGCCCTCTCAAGAATGAGAGAGGGGACCACCATGCAGTGCCCAGTAAATGCCGGACTCAAAAGTGTGTGTAGATAGTGTTTTATTTAGAGAGAGAGAGAGAAACGGGAGAAGGAGAGACAAAGAAACAGCTAACTCTCACACTGAGTGAGAGAAAGAAAAGATGGAATCCAGGAGAGGAAAGACAGCTTCCACACTGAATGGAAGGGAACAGAGAGAGATGGAGTTTAAGAGGGGAAGACAGGCTTCCATGAAGGGAGTGTTCGTGGTGTTCGTAGAAGGGGCCCAAACATGGAGTCCGAAAGGGAGTGGAAGAAGGAGACTTTTAACCTGGGAGGAACCCCCATCTTCTCTAAGACTTCTGGCCAATGAAAGGAGTTCCTTAGAACTTCCACTGGAGTGATTGACTTTTAGTTTCTTCCCGTGCCTGTGAAATTCAAACATACACCATTAAATCTCCCAGATGGAGAGACATGGGAGCTGGGCATGGCACTGCTAAGTTCTTGCCCTTAAAACTATGCCCCCTTGTGGACCCAGAAAGAGAACACCTTCCCTCAAGATGTTAGTGAATACCCACAATTGTCTTCTACCGAGACAAGATTTATGAAACACTTTCACTTGGTTTGGCTTTTTCACATACTCAACTTGTAGACCGTGGTAGATATTATCTGGATATTTTATTTTATATTGTGAGAATTTTGTTTACAATCAGTATTTATTATATTATATCCCTGGGCCTCAATTTCTTTATGACACTTTGCCAGACATACTGTGTTCATGGCTTAGCATCTAAATTCACTGAGCTAAATCATAGGTATTTAATTATCTCCTTTATTTTTTTTTCTGATCATATTTATTTGAATTTTCTTTATGTTAACTGTAGATTTGATGAATTCACTTTTTCAAGTCTAAAAAATAGAGACTTAATTATGTAGAGCACATTCTCCAAAAGAGGTCTAATAGAAATGGCCAGAGATGTCACACAAAAACTTTCTGAATTGCAGACTCAAGACTTAAGCACAGCATCGCTCTATTTAAGACAGTACTAAGGTTCATTTCTAGTCCAATTGGCATAGAAACTAGCATAGTTATTTTTGCTTTCTAAACACATTCCAACTTTTCTGCATTCATAGTTTTTCTTTTGCTTTTCCCTAACTCTATCATTATAGATTCAATCAATGAAGTAGATACCTGCTTAGATATTTCAAGTAAAAAGATAATCAGGATACAAAATTTTTGGAAATAGCAAAAAGAAGGAGTAGCATTACTCAGATCAGGAACTTTAGTTAGTTATGAGTTCTGCCACCTAAGTCCGCACTTCTCTGAGGCTATCATGTCAGAAGTTTGTATTTAGCAGCTACAGGAGTTCATATTCGTGTGCTGTTGTGTCTTTAAGAGTTCAAACTGGGCTCTTCTATTGTTGACATTGGCATTGGAGAGATAGAAAAACCCCAAGCTTTTTTCTTCTAATTTCATATGAATTTCTCCCAATGACAGAACCTAAACCAGAAAAATGTGTCTGAGAAATGCAGTTTCTCAGATTCTAGTCCTTGAAATACAGTGAAGTATGGAAAATGTCAGAAATAACGCTATGACATCAAAAGTAAATTTTGCTTATCCAAAAGGTAGGGGATATCTTTTTTTTTTTTTTATCTCTTCCAGTTTATACTTACTTATTCTCTACATCCATATTAAAGGCCACTACTTCCATGAAGTCATGTCATATTCCTAATATGCTGCTCACTCAGTGTTCTTTAAACTCCCCATAGTGTAATGCATATTTACTATTATATATGACATATTCTTTGTATTATAGTAGTTTTGTAGCATCTAATCTCTCCTCTCACTAGTCTGTGATTTTGTATGGAAAATCTCATACTAGATTTAACACAGGATTTGAAGTGAGGATAAAAAACATGGATTCAAATTTTTTTGTTTTCTGCTGATCCAAAATAGGTTTATATGCACTCACTGATGAATGCTTAGCTAGGGGAAAATGACTTTGTTAATTTCTGTTTTTCAAAGCACCTTGAGATGCTCTTTTGACTAGAAATATCAAGTGAAATTGCTCCACTAGGCTTCAGTATCTCAGATCATGACAAATCATAACACTCTGCTATTGTGTTTAATACTGATAAGATATGCAAATGAGTAATAAGCCAGAAATACATCAAGTGAAAATAATTTAGTAGCACAATATTTCTTTGAGTATTTTGTGAATAAAAGGGTTAGACAGGAAGGATATAATTATGTAGGTTTTGAAGTCAAAGAAATGAATTGCCTACCATATAAACTTAGTAATTTACTACAGCTTTCTGAAGCCATAGTGAATTACCTTTTCTATCTAAAATATGAAAAGTAATCGACTTAGAGTTAAATAAAATAATATATATGATAGCATTTTGCAAATTGTCTCACAACTTTTTGATTGCTGTTATAACAAGTATTATTACTACTTAACAATTATTAATTTCTTCCTATGTTCCAGGCACAGATAGAAGCACTTTATTGCCATTAACTAATTTAGTCCTTATTAAAATCTTATAATCTAAGTTCTGTTAAGTTTTCCATTTTATAGATAAAGAAACCAAAGTTTAGACAGCTCAAATAACTTGTGCAAAGTTTCTCAAGACATTGAGTTATGGTAAAAATCATAATTTTCTCTGGAGTAGATCATGCTTAATCATGATCTGATACACTGGAGTAAAACTTCAATAGTAGCAGGAACAAGAAATAACAAATTAATTGAAACATGGAATAAAATGGGAATGATAAAAATATATTTAACATTTTTAAACTTAAAAATGTTTTTTTTGCCAATCTTTTAATAGTTCTGAATCACTTTCTAGCCTAAAACACAAATATATTATTTATCTATCATTTTTAATTTTTATTTAATTTGGAGTGAGGGGATAGACAATTGCAGTTATCTCAGTGCAGAATGTCTCTTTGTCTGTCCAATAAAACAGTCTGTGATGATGGAAAGGTTTTAAATCTGTGCTGCTCAATTTGGTAGCCATGAGCTCTATGTGTCTATAAGTCACTGAGCAATTTAGGAACTGAATTTTTATTTTATTCCAATTTATTTGAATTTGACAAGAGCCACATGTGGTTATTGGCTATTGGCTATTGTATTCAACAGCAAAGCTCTAGATCTGTCTGTTCCCAATTGACCCCTCCCTACCCCCAAATAATTTACCATTTCATTGTTTACATCTAAATTCAGTAGCACTTTGGAGAGTCATATGAGTTACCAGGTTATTCCAAAGCACTAGAGTTTTTCATGGGCAAAAATGCCAACCATTTTTTCACTCTCTTTTCTTCTTTCAGTTCATGCAATAATTAATGTTTATCTAATTGCTATAGAGGGTTCTAATGGTATAAAAGATTGTGGAACAATGCTTTTGACTCATGGAAAAGACGCAACTCAGCTGGTAGAAGCAAAAGTACACATAGCAGAGGTGGTGCAATAACTACAAATATGAAGTGTTGCTGTTAGCATTTGTAAGCATACTTTACAAGAGGAAAGAAGTGTGCCTGATATTGGGTTAATGGATTAAATGGAGATCAATTAAACCAGCCTTACTATACTATGACTATTACCAAAGAGCACACATCCTCAGCACAAATCAAATAAATAAAGTATAATATATAATAATATGATAGTAAAAAATCATTTACACACAAAAATGTGCATTCACATACAATAAAGTTAATAAAAAGTGTAAAGTCAAAGTATTACAAAGAAGAAAAGGGAATTAATTTTTTTAACAGCTGTTTTCTTAGTTACAGAAGTCTCATTTGAAAATATATAACATGAGCCATCTCATTCTATGTAAGGCCACACTGATACGAAAGAGAAAAATCTTACTGATGTGCTTCATAAAAAATTCCCTAAAGCTGCCTGCTGAGTCGCTATGAGGAAATGACTGGCTCAAAATGAATCCCAGGTAGCTCTTTCCCTCCATCCTGAAAGTGCCCTCTCTCAGTTACTACACCTGCAGAAACAGGTGTAGCTAGGTTATAAAAGGCAGCTTGACTGGTTACGTGCCAGATCAAAGTACGGTGTATATTTGAAAATAGAAAAATGTCTGGAAAATAGAAGGCTTAAATGAATGTCACCCTGGGGGCAGTAATAACAGATGTGCTGACAATTTATGAATATTTCACTATAAATGCTCTTTTGTTCTTCTATAAGGAATTATGTAGTGCCAGACACCATAGCACAATGCCTGATACTTATTTAGAATAACTCGCAATTACTGAAATTATCTGAAAAATAAGACCCAGGAATGTGTGTTTGTTGGATGGATTTTTTTTAAAGTAAGAAACGCTTATGTATCTACATAACGATGTACCCATCCACTAAATAGATATTTAAACAAAAAAAATTAATAAATATCAACACATTCGCATAGCATGCACACCCATAAACAGTTATAGAGTGGGAAATTGTTTCTGGTGATCCATTGCCTCTATTTTTACCATTAAATACATTTGATGAAGAGTGAACTTGAAAACTTTTGAGAGAGATAAGTTGCTAACGTTTGTTGGGGCACAGCACAGAGAGGTCCTTACTAAACTTCTCCAAATGACTCCACTAACTAGGTTGCACTTTATATCTAGGACTGCATACAAATAGGCCATAACAATAGAGTCATGAGCTTCCATTCTAACACCTCTTCTCCCGCAATACAAATCAAATCTGAATATGAACTGTGTACTACAATGAGCGTTATTTTATCAAATTAAAAGGGGCTGTAGAGTGTTCAGATTTGTCTAACATAGGTGTTTGCTGGACTGATTCTGAGGTATGGAAAGTAAATAACAGTCATTCCAAAACACTCATGAAATAGATCATAATGGATTCAAAGGATATATCATAGACCATTACATTCTCAAAATTAGCATGCTCACCAAAACATTCAAAATGACTTTGAGGGGACCTTTGAACATCACATGAGCTTCAATAATTAGAATGCCATTTAATCAGAAGACTAATACATTTAGTTAAAAAAAACCTCCAAATACACAAGATATATATATATATATATATATTTGAAATAGAACTACTTCATTTGTGCTTTTCTTGAAGGAGAGAAAAGATTGGATTGTTGAGAAGTGAGGAGTGAGGAGCCAATTCCTCAAGGAAGGCTGATAATATACAATTGGCACTTTAGCATGAATGACATAGATTTGATTTTGACTATTATTTGAAGAAATAAGGAAATTCATGAAGAAAGAGCAATATGCTGATATTAAACCAAGTGCTCAAATTATACAAGAAACAAAAACAAAAAATAAGGTTGAAACTCCACTCCTGTCTCACACTGCAGCAACATGATCCAAGTTTGTATGGTTTGTTGCTTTGCATGACAAACTCATTTAACAGAAGATTTTTAAAAAACTGTGATTATCTAGCCAAAGACAGACTACGCAGCAGAAAGGAATGAACACTATCAAGAGAATACTTGGTGTGGTAAACATTCATATAGGCTGTGGGAAAAAATAATGCTCTCAAAATCATTGGTTAAATTTCCTTCCATTTCAAATCCAATGCGAACCCAGTCTCAGCACTTGGAAATGCTAAGGATTTATGTTAGAGTTTTATGGAACATATTACTATTTTTTAGAAGATTTACCTAAAAAAATACATAGCCAAAAGCTGATTTTTTCCTACAGTTAGTGAAAATAATGCAACTATTTCTAATTACAGCTGTTAAATTATTTAGCCCCCTCAAAAATCTAATATGTATAGGTCAGCTTTATAGTTAATAACAACAATGACAAAAACATCCAAATTTACATTTTGTTAAAAGGAATTTCCCCAAGATTCCAGTCACATTATTCATTTATTCATTTATCCTTATTTTTTGTCTTGTTTTGTTTATAATAGTAGAAGTCTCACAGCTTGATAAATTGCATGTCAGAATAAGTTTGCTTATTGTTCAGGGGCTTGCATGTTCATTTAAAATATATTTTCTTTTAGTTTTTTTTTTTTCTTTTTTGATCACTTGGATATGTTGACAGGAAAGCAAAGACGTAAAATCTTTTGGTCAACTTATATCTATTTGATGTCATTATTTAAAAATCTAATAGGGCTTCCTAGATTGCTATGTATTATTATATAATGATATCAAAGAAACAAATGTTAATCTTGCCTTTGAAAAGTAAAATGGTTTTCCATTGTAAATAATTTTCTGTATACTGCAAATCACAAATATGTACAGCCCTGAAAGTAAATATTATTTAGGTAAATAAATAAGCTTGAAGTCAAGGGATGGACACAAACTTTAAATGTAGCACTAATTCCAATACTAACTTTTACTTTTTAATATTTTTTTCAGTTAATTAAGCATGCTATACTGCTAGTATTTATAACTTTTTTCAATATTGTAATTTAAAATAAAATCATTCGATATATCAAAGTATTTGTAATGCACCTTTTAAAAAAGAAATCTTGTTTGAAAAAAATAATTTGCCTCCTATTAGAAATATTAATTAGTTACAAGAATAATCTGAACTTGTCTAACAAAATTGTTGTAGAGAAAGACCATCATCATTATGCTAATAACTACCATGAAAATAGTGGGAAATGTGGATATGAGTGATTTAGTAGGAAATAAACTCATTTATAGCGAAACTGAAATGAAACTAATACAGTTTTGATGGCTATTATTGAATTACAGGCCATTTATGAAATTGCAGAAATATGTTTCAGAGCCTACACAGTATATTTCTTGTTCTAGCCATAAATATAATGACCCCACTTTTTCCTCTGTAGCTTTCAGTTTGAAGCCCTAGGGAGAAAGTGACAAAGTAAGAACCAGATGCTTCATTGACGTTATAGAGTAGGCAAATTGCAGCTTGCAGCAATAGTTTCGGCTGGGTTTATGCAGTTACCATTCTAATTCAACAAATAGTAATCCATGTTTTTTAGGAGCCTAGTACTGTGCAATACAAATTAAATTAGAATGAAAAATAAACTCTGCAAATATATGTGTGTGAATGTGTGAGTGTGTGTGTATAATTATATATGTGTGTACACTCATACATTCACACACAATTTCTTATCAGGATTTTTCTTTTTCTTCATGAAATACATCATTTCAGATTCTATAACTATTTGCTTCACAGTTGCTCGGTCTGAAATACCTGGAGACTCTGACTCAGAGTTTGATCTCAAAAGGCTTCAGAGGTTCAGTCTGCTTTTCAAGGTTTTGACTAATAACAGATTGACAATTTCTTTTTTATAACTATAACCTGCTATTATTTATTCGAATATCATTTGATGAATATTTATCTTGCCCTTCCTGCATGAAAGGGACCACACCAACCACTGAGGTTGAGTTTTGAATGAGACAGACATGATCCCAGATCTTATAGGGCTAAGAACTTTATTTCTGTATCTGATGGTGTCTATTTCAAGCAAGAAAAAGAAACCTCCTCATTCATTAAATTGGTATCACCTTAAAATTGTATCATTTTAAATACATAAATTATGGGTAAGAAAGTTTGAGCCAGAGGACTCTTACATTCTAAAATAATCAGAACCTGAATTTTATGTTATCCAAACCTAGACATTTGAGCACATAATATATGCATTGCATATATTAGATACGGAGAACACAATAATAAAATGATAATTCTCAGTTTATAAAACCTCATTTAACCCTAGTAAAAATTTGAAGTTTATAGATGTAAATATTGAACCTAATATCATTTTGAATTAAACCTAAAATTGCAATGTGCTGAGGAACTTAGTGACGCTTGGTTTGTTGTCTTATGTGTTTCTTTTTATTGCTAGCCTCTGATCAAAGTCTTTTTTTCCTCTTTCAGTAACTCCTTTCTTTCAACCAGACCCTGTCTTAGTATTTTCAGGCTGCTATAGCAAATATACCCTAAACTGGGTGGCTTATAAACAACAGAAATATATTTCTCATGGTTCTGGGAGTTGGAAAGTTCAAGTTCGGGGTGACAGCACATTCAGTGTCTTGGAAAGGCCCATTTGCTGTTTAATAGATGGCCTTCTCACTGAGTCCTTCCATGGTAGATGAGTGAGGGTTCTCCCTGGGGCTTCTTTATAAGGACACTAATCCCCATTCATGAGATCTCTGCCTTCATGACCAAATCTTCTCTCCAAAGGCCCTGCCTGTTAATACCATCACTTTGGTGATTAGGATTCAACATAGGCATTTTGGAGGACACAAGTAATGAGACCATAGCAGACCCCAATATTGAGTCCTGGTTTGCATGCCTTGCTGGAATGGAGAAGCATGTGCTTGGTATGTTTGAGGACTTGTCTGTCCATCAGTCAGGGGTAATAGTATTCAAGTACCTTTTTTCTTAATGTAGTGTGCACTCCCGTTTAATTGAAGTTAAATGCTATGGTCTTAGCAAGACAGCCCTGGAATAAAAACATTTTCCTGTCCCATAAAAAGAAACAGAACATATGAGATAAACACGTTTATCCTTTCCTCCTTTACTTTGCAGTTATTCTATGTGTAGCACTTCAGTGAGATTCAAGTCTATGCTAGTGACTGATAACAGGATGAGAATTGCTTGCTAATGTCAAAAGACAAAATTACAACAAATTCACTTTAAGGATTTAATTGGCTTTTATTAGCAATTCTAACATCAGGCAACACCTCTTTGTATAAAATAGAATGGATTTTCCAATAAGCTGGGAAGAGGCGTTTGGCTTTATAGGCAGAAACGGGCTGAAAAAAGCAGAAACAGGGAACACAAAGCAGATTGGTTAGTATCAGGTTAACTTCAGGTTACTTTCCTTGTAAGGGTTAAAGCAGAGGAGACTTCCTTAACATGCTGACTCAAATAGGTCTATTTGGAGATTTGACTATTATCTCTCTCCTGATTTCTTGAAAGATCAGATTAACGAAGTTTGGTAATGTGCAACTTTAACAGAAATGACTCCATTTTCGTTTGGTCTGCTGGGGCTTGGGGCAGGGGCTCAGTCCAAATCAGTGACCTCCTACAAAAGTTATTTAATATCAGTCTCTGCAACAGCCATAGGACCTATGTATACTACAGATAGAAAGTATTCTCTGTGTGTTCCTTTTATGTGTGACTTTTTTACATTAAAAGTTATAGTTTATACTATACTTTGTACTCTCTTTCAAATGGATAACAGCATCTATTGTTCAGTGACCTGGCTAAAAGTCATCCAGCCTTCATGTTTCACTCTCCCTTTCTGCTATGCTAAGAAAGAATAGGATTTCGCTCAAAAGAAAACGTTTAATAACAGTGGCATATATTTAAAAGAAATAAACACTATAGCCCTGTAACTCAAGCACATGAAACTTAAATTGTTCACCAAGATTTAGTGAAATAAAGAGTTTCAAAGCAGATATGTTACACATGAGAAAACATCTGCTTATAACAGACACAAATTGGATGACAATATTAAGTGGGTTTTACTGAAATCCTTGAGAAAAACTTCAGTAACAAAATATTCATTTAGGCTCTCAAGGCATATATATGCTTTTTATTTGTTAAGAACTAAATATGCTTAAAATCAGCTCCCTGCCCTCTGAGAGCTCACAGTCTAGTTAAGAATATGTGATATATGCAGCATTTTATGTAAACTTGCTTTTAAAGAGACTCTGGGAGCCCTGATTTGAGGCTACTATCTCAGCATGGAGCTTTTAATTAAGGAGTTGACATCTGTTGGTTTTGCCTAAATCACATGTCCTTCCCTTTAAGGATACTCCCAATTTTCTTTTGGAGTAATTCTCTTTATCCACTGCATGTAGTCTATGGGGAATGTTAATACGGATTTTTTTTTTTTTTGCCTTACTTGAACAGGAGACAAAATGAATACATTAGACAACCATTCAATAAAAGAAAAAAAATAGGAATGATACATTATGTGTGCTTGTTTAAAAGTGAATAAAGTATCTTTGGAAAAATCATGAGTTATGAGTGTCTTCTGTTTGCTTCAAGAGGATAAAACTGAGTGGCTAGAGAACAGGGATGAGTGAGAGACTCGTTTTTTTCTGAATAGTATTTTGCACATTTAAAATGTTTTAACCTATGCAAAAATATTTTTAATAAATATATATCAAAGCCAAAACAAAACAAAAACATCATGAAGGCTAGAGAGGACATGAAAGGTTCAAGAAAGACTGCAAGTATTAGTTTGAACCATATGGGATAGCTAAGACTTGATTATTTTCTCTTGAAGATGCCGTAATTTATTGCGGTTAACAAAAAATTATACTCTTATTTGAACAGTAGGCCAAGATGGAAAGATATATATATAGAGAGAATATAGTCAAGCTAATAAGAGCTAGTTTTTCTTACCAATTACTTACAGCCTTCTGTTGTTTTTCTTTGTTTTTCTTAGTTTGTTAAATTTCATCTCTGTTTAACTATCTGGAACTTCTACTTTTAGCTTTAAGATAATCCAAAAGATTCATCACCCTAAGGAACACAACTAGTAAGTCACAGAACCAGATTTTAGACCCAGGAATTTCTGCCTTGAAAGCCGATGTTTACTTAAGTAGGCCACCCTGCCTTGGGACCCATAGTGGAATCACAGATGTTTTGAATCCAGGACCCTGTAGTCCACCTTGTTAATCTTTGACAAATCATTTAATCTTGCCTATGCCTCAGTTTCTTCAGCTTTAAAATTTGACAATATTCCTTATTCTGCTCACTTCCTACTGGTTATAAAACTCAAATAAAAATGTATGTTGGAGCACTTTATGAACTATAAGATTTATCCGAATGTATATAGTTATTATAGGTTGTCAGTATTATAATCCAGACTGGAAGAGCAGCAGCAACATGTCGAAAGAAACAACACAGTGTGGCTAAAGGAAGAATAAGAAATTAAATTAGAATGTGAGTAACGCATTTCATTTTTAACAACACACTTTGGGGTGCTGAGGCAAGAGGATCACTTGAGCCCAGGAGTTTGCAACAAGCAAACTGGTCGACACAGCGAGACCTCATCTCTACAAAAGAGAAATTAAAAAATTAGCTGGGCATGGTAGCAATGCACTTGCAGTCTCAGTTACCAGAGTGGTAGAGGCAGGAGGATTGCTTAAGTCCAGGAACTCCAGGCTCCACAATCATACCACTGCACCCTAGCCTGGGTGGTGGAGAGAGACCCTGTCCCAAACAAACAAACAAACGAACATGGCAATAAATACCAGGGAAGAAATACATCAAACACCTACCATTTATTTCTAAATAAACAAGCCAATTATTATTCTGAAGTTATTTAAAGAAATTAATGGTAATAGTATTTGTCACTTTGAAAAAACTGGCCTTATTTTATGCAACTCATTGAATAAAAATGAACATTCTGAGTGTAATTAAAGACCTCACAAATGTTATAAAGTTAATTTGGTGGAAATAGATTTCAACAAAGAGCATTCACAAAGGCTTTAGCTTTTGCGTCTTACAACATATTTGGAATGATAAGAGGGCGAATATAAGCACAACGGTTTTAAGATGAAATAACATATTTGTCAGCAAAAGACCTGAACAACTAGTCATTATACTTTTTTCCAGGCTCTTTCAACCAAAGAGCCGAGAAGACCAGTAATGATGAGGCCTAATGGACAGGAGCCTGGTGCTGCCCTGGAACCCAAGCAAGCCCCAGCTGCAGCTGTCCCTGCAAGTTAGAAGGCCGGCAAATTAACCATAATATGTGCAGCTGCAACACTTGGGGCTAGAGACTCAGCTACAAAACCCTTGGGAGATGCTTGTCTCTGTCTGGCCTTGGGCTCCAAGGTAACATTCTTGATATTAATCACCCAGGAAGACAAAGCAGCAGCAGTGGCAGCTGTAGAAGACGAGGTGGCAGCCGCAGAGACAGTTCTCTGACCTACATTATTTATGGCTCAAAAATGTATTTTTACCAATGATCCAGTGACTGTAACAACCCCTGTTTGCTGTACCTGTCATTTCTAAAATGATATCAAAGGCTAATTAGGGTCCCCTCTCTGAATATAGCACAAGTTTCTCCTAAGTTTGAGTATTAACTCCAGTTGTCCAGTGCTTCACTTGGATTCACTAAAGTGTTAGTAGCAGTGGTAATGCAGACAAACTTTCTGATTTTACAGAATATAATATCTTTGGGTATTGTAATAATAACAGGTAGCATTCTTTAAATGCTGTTTTTTTTCTTTTTGTGGATATGGTGGTATTGCTGTCTCCCTGAGCTGGTCTTGAACTCCTGTACTCAATGGATCCTCTAGCCTCTGTCACCCAAAGTGCTAATATTATAGACATCAGCCACCATACCCAGCCTTTGGATGCTTTGTTTGTGCTAGGCCTGGTTCTAAGCGCTTTGCATGCATTACTTGTTTTACCACATTCTAACTATATAAAGTAGGTATACTACTATTCCTACTGTTCAGATGACGAAACTGAATGAGGCACAGTGAGAGTAAATTGAGAAACAAAGCCTTAAACATATTTTATCCAGCTACAGAGACTGTGGCCTTAACCACTACATTTTGCTGCCTCTCTTCATACTCAAAAACTGGTTAATAGTAATAAAATCACATTCACTCTATTGACAACGGAGAAATTGCTCCTAAATGAGAAGAATATTCCATGTATGTGCCTCTTCATGTGGCTCATTGTATATTATCTTCTTTTACTGAAGGCCTACTGAGTAACCTGACAGCACTTGCTGAAGGCATAGGGCAGAAACAGGCCACAAAGTATAAATTTTTGAAATAATTTTTATTGCATATAAATAAATATGCACATTTAAAGTATCAAGTAGTCACTTTGCTAAACCTCAGAAGTTTGCTGAACATTTTTACACATATTACATAATTTCCCATTCTTTCTATTTTAGACTATATGGTATAGGGCTCCAGTATTTTTTCTAGTAACTATAGAGCGTAAATGCCTTAAATAAGATTTTATCTCAATAAAATGCCAAGCTGAAATTTCTAGTAATTTTTAAGAACAGTAAGCATAATCTTTTTTTCTCCTTAAATGCCATGATGTTCATTTCAGAGTGACACTAGTTTTATTTCCTAGGCTTTTGTATTACTACGAAAAAAAATTTTCTTGTGTATCACTTGTCGAATTTTTGTAAATGATCAGGAAAATTAAGTCTATATTATTACATTTTTACTATTTGTGATATTTCTCCAATATAGAAACTTAATTAAGTAAAAATAATGAACAGGAAGGGCCATTTCAGGACTATAATGGCTGCTTGGGAAAATCTGAGAGTTTCGCAAAAGCTGAGCCCAATAAATCTGTATCAGTCAGTGATCCCCAGGAAATGTCCCGCACTGAAGTCATTAGTGCTTCTCAGAAAAATACATGCTTCTGGATTTATTTCAAAATTATACATTTGTTTTTATGGCTGATGCCATTTTAATTGCTTCTGCAGAATATCTGTGGATAATAAATGTCAAATATATTGGCCAATCACATTGATCAAGTTGCCTTTCAAATTCCCTTTGACTTATAATCATATACCAGATTTCTTCATTAAAATTCAAAAGAAGGAAAAGAGTAATTAGATATGCTATTTGTTAAAATTCTATCCATAAAGAATCTTCATTTTCTGTTGGAAGAACAGAGCCCATTTAGTTGAATTCCACATTCCATTGACTTAAAAAGTAGTACAAAGAACTTTTTAATGTGCTTTCTCCCAACTTGCCCTTTTTATTAAACTCTAATATAGACAGCTGAAAATCTGTTGTAAGTCCCTGGAAACCCACTTAAATATTTAACATATTAAATATTCTTAATGATCTTGTAATTGCCATGAAGCTTTTTATTATTATTTTCTATCACTCTTTGATCAATTTATTTAAACATTTATTAAAACTATGTCTGATGGTAAAATTACTACAGTACAGGTCAACTAATCATCCTAATAAGAATTCAATTTAGTCTTTAAGAATCATTTGAAATAGAAAACCAATACCCTGCTTACCCCTTCCTGACTGCTGCAATTTACGGAACTCGCTGCTTCATAGATAATGCGAAAATTTTTATATATGCTTTGTTTTTTTTAAGATTTTGCTTTCGTATGTCTGTCTGTGAAGGGGAAAACAAGGCTTGAAGTTTTTACTTTTTTTTTTTTTAATGCAGACTCATTTACCCAATACCATTCTTTGTACATAGTATATCTTTAAAATATACTTTAAATAAAGCGAAGTTCACCTATCTGCTTTTACAATATCTATTGCAATAAATGTTAATTCCTTCCGAGTGCTCCTTAGGTTTGTGACAGATTATTAAAATAGTTAATAGGACCTTGCAAAATCCTGTGGTATTATGTCAGATATTCCTTTATCACAATCATTCCAGGCTGAAATCGTATTTCTGTGTTTTCCACAGCCTCTCAGCTGCTACTAGACCATGTAGGAAAGACCAGCAGATGTTTTTGTCTAAGTCTGGATTGGTCTCAGTGAGCATTAATATATTGGAATTGGTGATCCTCTACACCTGGCACCTGTGGAATCAGAATTTTCTATGAAATAGGACCCTAAAATTTTTATGCCCTTGTTTAATTTATAGTTTATCCCTAGAGAAATGGCACACACATTAGGAAAGAGAAGAAGGAATTTGCCAAAAATAGTGTGCCTCTTTCCCATTGTTAAGAAACCCATTCAAGAAAACCTTAAATAATGGAGTAGATCAAAGTCTAATAGATTTAAGTGTCATCGAGTGAGAATGGATTACATAAATGATATGCTTTACATGGTTTTAAGAATCCTGACTGGAGAAACATTTTAGATAGTTTTTATAAAATAAGTCCTTGGTTTTTTTCCCATAGTAATAATTTTATATGTGCAGAAAAGAGGATTAGAGGTCAACTGGGGCAAAAGAAGCAACAAGGGAATGATTGAGGAAGAAAACTGAAGGGTGAGAAACAGCTGGAGTGTGCATTACGCTGGGGCAGCTCTTTGATGTAATCATTTGGCAGGGACTACAAACCTCCTGAGAGGCAGAAAATAGTTAAATGTTTGTAGAAAATATGTAGCTCATCTGTCTCCAATCTATTTATGTAGTTAACCATGTATATCCATGTATGTGGTGTGAAATTGGGTGCATCCTAATGGATAAGAAGAGATTCAATGATAGTTTTGTTTTCAAATTTACTTATTTGAAATGTTTTAATGACATAAACTAAGAATACCATTATGCATATATTTATGTATAACTAGATCTAAATCTTTCTAAAATATTTTTACCTTTTTATATTGCATTTATTAACAATTCTGTGTCTGGAGGTTGTGGCTCATGCCAGTAATCACAGCACTTTCAGAGGCTAAGATGAGAGGATCATTTGAGTCCAGGAGTTTGAGACTGGCCTGGGGCAACACAGAGAGACCCCATTTCTAGAAAAAGTACAAAAATTAGCCAGCATGGCGACACACACCTGGTCTGTAGTACTGGCTACTCAAGAAGCTGAGGCAGGAGGATCACTTGAGCCAAAGAATTCAAGGTTGCAGTGAGCTATGATCCTGCTACTGCTACAGCCTGGGTGACACAGCAAGACCATATGTTAAAATATAAATAAATAAAATAAATCTTATTTCTCCAAACCCAAAGACACAATTTTAAAAACACTATAGGACATAGGACATGTGATTGAAACCAAGTTTGATGCAAAATTCAGTGAAAGTGATCAAAAGAAGAGAAGGAGATAGAAGACAAAAGAAAGGAGGAGAGGAATAAAAAGGAAAAAAGGAAAAAAGGAAAATGCCTTTCATTACAACACTTCACTTGCTTTAGAAACTTTGGTCTTATTTGTTATAATCATAATGTTAATCAGTAGTTGAACTCTGTATGTTACTCTTTTTATTAATAATTACTCAGATATTTGATAGTGTTTGCTCCTGAGATTCTGGCACTTATAATTTATTATTTTTATTTTTTGAAACAGAGTCTCACTCTGTCACCTAGTTTGGACAGTGGCATGATCACTACTCACTGCAGTGGTGAACTCCTGGGCTCAAACAATCTTCCTGCCTCAGCCTCTAGAGGAGCTAAGACTACAGGTGTGCACCACCATACCTGACTATTTTGTTTTAAGATTTTTGTACAGATGGTTTCTCATTATATTGGCCAGGTTAGTCTTGAATCCTGGCCCCAACGGGTCCAGTCTTGGCTTCCCAAAGTGCTAGGATTACTAGTGAAAGCCAACACTCCTGGCCATTTCTTTACCCTCTGTTTTTTTTCTAAATTATATGATTTTGTGTAAGCATATATTATCTTCAGGGTTCATGAAATCCAGTCACATTCTGATTTTTCTGAAGACCAGAAAGGACATAATATGTATTACATATATAATATATATACTAGGCCAATACCTAATATCTGGCATAGAGAATACACTCAAAATATCTATTTTCATGTGGAGTGGAAGAATGGGTTTAAATTTATTAAATTTATCAGGCTGCTCTATTGAATCTCCACCACATTGCTACTTCCAGCTCTGGAGCTCATATCTCTTCCCATACTTGGAATGGGAAGTTAAAAAATTACCTGGAAGATTTTTTTGGAGACATTAAATGAATTCGTAAATGTCAGCATGTGAATAGGAAAAGACTGCTAAAGAGAGTTGCTGTCAAAAATGTTTGAGTGATTATCCTTATGTGAACCACCAGCCCTCCAAGCTAATTTTCAAAGGGATGGGTAGCAATCCTTGCTGATTTTGCTTCTGTAGTACTGAGGGTTGCTTTCACAAATGAAAAGAAAGCTTGTTTTTAATATGACCTTGTTTGTCCAGAGCCTTTGTTTATCTACTACCTCCGTTTCAAAGCTGAGTCTTTATTTAGTCGCCACTTACTGTGGTCATAAAATCTTCTGCTTTACCCAAAGGTGATCCCACAGTAGAAAGTGCTATTTCTTCAGGGACTACACAATTAGAAAGCCTCAACTGGTTGGTGTCAATAAGCCAACCCCCTCTGACAGCTGCCATTCATGAATTCATTTTCTGCAAATGGAAATGTGGAACATAAGAGACAATGCAGCCTTTATTATTTGTATTTAATTATGCTCTGGTGGTGAATAATGGTTGTAGAAGATTTCCCTTTAATAGCCAATTTTAGCCATTTTGTAGCATATAACCTCAGTTCGGCTTCCTGACAAAGTCTAATTTTGCTGCCTCAGGGTAAATGCTCAATTTTCCTAATATTAATTTAGACAGTTGCAGTTTCTCATCTAAATAATTAGTCTCTATATGAAGCTTGAGTAATAAACAAAGTTTAGAATAAATAATGAATGAATCCCTTAAGTCAATAACATTGATCTAACACTCTCTTAAAATCATATTGAGAAACAACAATTTCTTTTGATTGGAATTATACTATACAGCTAGTAAACATGATTGACACTTTACTTTCTTGGTCAGTTACTGAATATAAAACTAATCTTAAGGTTTGGAGCATTTTCTATATTTGCTTTAATTATATTTAAATACCATACAGAATATGTATCCATTTATGCATTCCAGCAAATACACAACTTGATGAATGTGTAAAAATGTAGGTAAATGCATATACTTAAAATGCCATGACTGCATTTTATGAGGAAATAAACTTTAAAATATTGTTTTGAAAAGATAATGTGTTTCCACTTGCCAGAGACTGAACAATTTTTAGGACTAATGAAAGTGAGGACTTATTTTCTGTGGCTAGAGTCTGTAGTCAAAATATCTGAAGCTTCCAGATGAAATAACGGAACAATAGTCATTCTTTTCCTTTTTCTATTTCACTTAAAAGCAACATTATGGTTTTTTGTTTTTTGTTTTTTTTCTTCTGGAATTGTTTCCTGTGCAAAATGACATGAAAATGGGGTCTAGGGTTTCCTCCCTGGATCTGTTACAGTTCATGCCTTCAGTAACATGAACCCTTTCTTTTATCAATTTTCTGAGGTTTGTAACAGAATTGTGTTCATTAGCATTGAAATGAAGCTTTATGTCTCCATTACCAAGGCAGCTTCTGAGATTCCAAACTGTCAAGTCATCTTATCTGATATGAGTCCTGATAAATATATCTTCAACAGTAACCCCCAGGGCAGTTTGGCTTCAAATAGGGTCAGTGGCAGATGATCAGTATTGAACAATTTGCTGACGAACACTCAGAAAACCTTGTGCTATGGAAAAAGCTTAAGGACTGATATGGGTCTCTCAGTATAAGGATCTAGGAACCCTAATTCATCTCTTTTCACAATTTCTATATTTATGTAAATGATGCAATCATCTATCTAGCCCTCTGCTATATTTTCTGGGCCTTCTATGCACCTTGTGAGTATCCATCATCCCAGCCTCTTGGAAGCCATTGTCGAAGGTCTCTTACGAACTTGTTTTTTCTTTGCCCCTCAGATTCCTCCACTCCTAAATGAAAGCCAAAGACTTTACCTTCTTCCCTCAACCTTTAAAATTTTCAATTTCCTGATCTGTGAAAGAGTGATAAGCTATTTAAAACACCTAGCAAGTCCTGCAAGGTCTTTTATTTATTTATTTTTTGTTCTAAAGACATCTACTGACTGCTATCATCTCCTCATTAATATGTTATTCCTTTTATGCCTCTCCTTCTGGTTCTCATTTTCTTTTAAGTTCTCACTTAACCTCTGAGTTCCAATTTACATGCCCATTCTCATCCAAGTCACATGTGCCCTGTCCTTCCTCTAAACTTCTAAAGGTTTTATTATTTGTAGCAATAAAGCATTCTCATTATTTACTATTTTAAATTATTCATGATCACATCTTCTCTTTCTCACTAAATTGAAACTTCTCTGAGGGAAGGAAATATGCCAAATAAATTATCCCTTCTTGTACAGAACAGGACACTGTGACTCTCACAGAATCAGCGTACAACAACTATTTTTGAAAGGGTGCCTGCTGGAATTTATCTTTGCAGTATACTTGATTGTTTTGTTTGTTAATGTTTTGGTTCTCTATCTCAGTTACAGGTTCTTGCTGGAAATGGACCAAGCCTATCTCTGGACAAAAGTAACAAGTGAGCTTACTTGGCAGTCATCATCTCTTCCTCATTTGCACTCTTAATGTGCTCAACGTTTTAATGCTTTTTATACCAGTAAAATCTGTTTCTATAGAAAATTGTTTACAGTGCTATGCATTTTCATTAGTATGTTATTTTCACCAGTTGTCTTGACTTTTTGACTTTTTCATTACTTTGGATTAAGAGGCTTATCCTTTTGACTTTTGTTTAAAAAATACACTACATTTGCTAAGAGTGTAAGCTCTGGAACCAAACTTTCAAAGTTAGAATTCAGTCTTAGGTACTTGTAGCTGTTTGGCATTTGACAAGTTACCTTATTTATTTCTGGTACATTTGTATAATTCAGATTAAAATGTAACTATTGACAACGTCAGCTTTATAAGGCTGCTGTGAGTACTAACTGATAAAATGGGAGTAAAATGGTCAGCCCAGTGACAGACATACAAGTGCTCAATACATTTTAGCTAATGAATATGATAAAAACACTAAGTATGGATACTAGGAAAACAGTGGCAGCAACATGGCTTCTCAATCTCTCTGAATCCTTGCATGGAAGCAACTAGATATTAAAGGCAACACTCACGGACAAAGTTTACAACAAAACTAGGTAATAAAGTATCCCATTGAATCTGAAAGAGTGTAGGTAAATCCACCACAACTGCATGACCAACAACGTATCATTAGTATCTATTTAGGAAGAAGAAGAAAGCGCCAGGGGCAACTGAATGTCCTAAGAACTGAAGTGCCCCCAAATAACCAATATGTATTTGAAGATCACAACAGGCCCAAATGAAAAGACCTGTCAAAATCAAGAGGAAGTTTTGCCCATGATAAATGGCAGGTTAGTGAAAAGGGCACACAGTAAAAAATCTGAAGTAGCTGGGGCAGTCTCACCCCATGAACTCTCAAAAATGATGAGTGGGAGATACCCTGCCTGTCAAGGCCTCAAGCTAAGAACAAACTTCCGGGAGAGGAATCAAAATGGAGGAATACAGGAATAACAAACCTGAAGAAAAAAGGAGGTCCGGACAAAAATCGGAGAAGAGAACTCAAAACTCGGGGAAAAAAGAATCCTGCCATATATTTAAACTCTATTAAAAAACGACAAAAGAGCATTTGTGACAAAATAAGTAAGTAAAAAGAAAAAGAAATCCTAGACACCAACTCACTCCAAAAGTTGAAGAAAAAGTAACTAAAGTAATATGAAACAAAATAATGTCACTATAAAGAATGAAAGTACTCCTTAAAAAGCACACCTACAAAATCAGATCTAAACTGTAACCTAGTAATCCTTAACCATCTAGAAGAAATTAAGAAAGAGATTTATTTCTTAGGGTTATCATAACTAAGTACCAGAAACAGGTTGACTTTAAAAATACAAATTTATTTTCATAGTTTTGAAAATAGTTTTGAAATAGTTTTGAAGCCTAGAATTAAAAAAAAAAAAAGGTATCATAAGGGTCATCATCCCTCTGAGGTCCCTAGGGGGCAAACCTTCTGTGCCTTCTTCAGGTGCTTGTATTTGCTGGCTATACTTTGCTTGAATGTGGGTGTCTCTGTCTCAGCCTTCACATTGCCTTTTCCGTTTGTGTCTTTGTATTTGTCTTTTGTCTTCACATGGTGTGTCTGTTCTCCTCTCTGTGTGTCTGTGTCAAAGTGTACCTCTTATAAGGACATTGGTCATAAGATGACGGCCTGTTCTAATCTAATGTGGCTTTTTAAAAATCTGGTTATTTCTACAAAGATTCTATTCTCAATTAAGGAAGTATCCACAAGTAACAGAGGTTAGGATTTTAACATATACTTAGGGCAGACACAATTCAAACCACAACAAGTGTATAAGTAATGAATATGTGAGGATAATTATATTAATTATAATTATAAAAATCAGAATAAAGTGGCATAATTCAGGAAATAATTAGAAATAAAGGAAAATAAATTACTTTGGATATCAAGACTAAATTAGAAGGAACATTACATAGAATAACCACAACAGATTATACCTTCAGAGATAAACCAAGTAAAAACAAAAAAGAAAAACAAAAGGAAAAAGAAATAAAAGTTTTTTTAAGTTTTGAAAGTAAGTGACAAATGCTACAGATAGTCAATGAACATCCGTGATATGATAAACTGTGTCCCTAAAAGTGAAAACAAAATCAGAGGAATAAAAGAAATTCTAAAAAATTATATCTGAACTAAATGTCCCCTGAAATTTAAAAAAAAAAAAGCCATAGCTTCCTGGAGAAATCATTATTTGTTGGTCAGAGACAGAAAATGTACAAGATGAGACAGGGAAACTCTGTGATGCTAAATGTCAGGAAGCTTTCAAATGCTACAAATGTCATGTCAAATGAAAACAGGATAAAATTCGAAGAGACTTCACTGGCCAATGGCAGGACAATCTGAACTTCAATTGTGATAGCTGCAATGAATTGAGAGCCATCAAATATATTTAAGCTGATGAGTTCATAATAGTTGGTAAAATTGAGAATGCTACCGGTGGAAGTTACCAGAGTTACTGGTGGTGTTTCTGAATGGGTCTGCAGCAACCTCAATTCTTGCCTCCTCAGAAGAAAGAATTCAATTGAGGGGCATAAAGCAGAAAAAGAGAATGAGGCAAGTTTCACAGCAGGAGTGGAAGTTTACTTAAAAAGGCTTTAGAACAGAAAAGAAAAGTATGCTTGGAAGAGACCCAAGCAGCCACGTGGAGGTCAAGTGCAGGGTTTAACCTTAAGCTTAGGACTTTATAGGTTGGCCCCTTCCTGCACCTTGAATCCCTGTCCCATGATTCTTCCCTGAGGGTGGGCTGCCCACATGAGCTGTGCCCTCCTTACCGTCGGGAAATGAGTATGTCGCTGTGTGTTTAGAAAATTGTGCGCATGCCCGTCCGAGGCATTATTTCTGTTTCTAGTGGAATGCCCTGGAAGGTCACACTCTGCCATTTTGTCTCTTAATGCGAATGCTTGGAAAGTTGCTTCTCCCTGGTGTCTACATTCAGTGAACATTTTAGGGCAGCAGGTACGGACCATCAAGAAATGTTCTCTACCTGGTGCTGGCTGACAATTTACTGAACAGGAGAGTTCCCTAACGTCTTCACAGGACATGCGAATTGATCGCTGCTACTGCTCAAACCCCTTATGGAAGCAGGAGCACACAGATGGACAGGTGCAGGAGCCGAGGGCACTGTACTCTGGCCTTACGGCAGCAACTAGAGGTGGGAGCCTGTGACTCCTGGAGCCTAAATGGGTATGTGATACAGTGTGCTCTTTTAGCCTTACTGTCCACAGATGGCTTAAGTGTTAACCAGCTCAGTGGACACTCTGCCTTTTTGCATGGGCAGAGAGCCAATGTGACCCAAGCTCTTGTTCAGCACTCTGGAAGAATCAGGTCACACACAGACTTGAAAGATGGTGAATGTGGGGTTTTATTGGATGGTGGAGATGGCTCTCAGTGGGACGGATGGGGTTAGGGTTAGGGTGCGTATCTATAAGTTTATGTAATAAAATTATGTCTAGATCCTGCTAGAAACCTTTTTAGGCTCATATGACATATCAAATTAACTTAAAAATTAGGAGACACAAATCTATCTACTCATTTAAGCTTATATTCTGCTCCTTTTAGTCAGCTTACGAGAAAGCTGGCTCACTAAATCTGAAGATAAATTAAAATATCTTAAGATAAATTTTAGGATGCACAGGATGCTGGAATGAGATCCAGGAATTTGCATTCACACATAACGCAATGAACCTTTAACAATCACACCAATCACACTCAGTGAGTAATCTCCCCATTATTTCTTAGTTAATTGCCTACATCTTTTTTTGACTCCAAATAATAAGCACAAATTCTTCAGAATCTCAGAGAAAAAATTGGGAAACTAAGCACAAGCTATAATTGTCCTAAGAATACACAGTGATTTGTAAAATTGAAAGTTCCTATTTCTTTTCTTCTTGAAGCCATATTGTAAACTGTTTTAATGAGACTCAACTGAAATTTAAAACAATTTCTTTTTTTTTGTTTAAGTAAATTTGAGTTGTTTTTGGTTATTTGTAAGACATCTCTCTATTTATTGGAATGTATTCTGCTCCTGTGTAGAGATACGTGCTTTTAATTATGCTTGTTGTAAACATTTGAAGATTAATTTTATTCAAATTTATTTTATATTATTAAAGTTTTGAAAATTTGATTTTGGGATTTTTTGCTCTATTAATGTTGCTTTTTATATAGACAAATGATCTTTTAAAATCAGTTATCTTACTAAACAATCATATATTATAAATTTAGGACATTACACATTTTAAAGTACTTTATTAATTTATAACAATTATTTTTTATAACTAAAATGTTAAAATGTAGAAAACAAAGGAAAGATATTCTACTACATCAAAATTACGCATAAATTTTAAAAACATTCCAATTTTGAAATCCTTTGTAATATTTCTAATTTAATTAACATTTGAAACTATTAATGTATGAAAAACTTTGCATCTTGTTATCGAAGACTTTTCTGTACAATTGTTTCAAAGTGAAATTAATGGTCATTTTTAAGAAAAGAGCATATCATCAGCAAATAATTAGTTTTCCTTTTAATTTCTTTTGCAAAATACATCCTTAACAACTTTAAGAAATATATTTAGTAATTAAATTGATAGTATGTGGCATTGTTTTATTTTTGCATTTTGTAAAAATGTGTCTATGGTTGTCCTTTGATGTAGTTTATTTGTGTGTGTGTGCATATGCATACATGTATGTGTGTGTATATATACATATACTACATGTATGTATATATAGTATGTATATATGGATGTATACTATATGTGAATATACGTGTATATATTTACATATGTAGGTAACAGACATTTGCGCATATATATATGTATGTGTGTGTGTGTGTGTGTGCGTATAGGTAGTATATGTATATTCTCAGATTATGTATAGTAATGTTCATTTGATTTTTCCGTTTTCACCCTATCCATGCTATTAATCACCTTAGTTATTCCTTTATTACATTCATTCAACATATTTTTAGAGTGACTCTTAGGTGCAAAAAATCCCAAGGTTAAGTAACTTGTTTATAACCACACATCAAACCAGGGACAGAGCCAGGACCTAAAACACAACTTGGCAAACTGAAATGAGGGCCTTATGAAAAAGAACACAGCGCTTTGAGAACATTTAAGAAAAAAAAACCCTATTCTAGAGCATGCCTTAAGGACAAGTCATCTAAGGATAGGTACGATTTAATAAGGGAAAGAAAATAGCTAAAGGCTCTCAAGTCAGAGGGTAGCCTGTACATATTCCCTGCTCTGAGAAGAAACATGGACTGTTCAAGGACTGACTGATCATCAGTGAGACTGGAAACAGTGAAGAGGAACATATTTTGAGTTGACACTGAAGATGGAAATAGGGATCAAGTCATGCAGGGCTTTGTGTGTGAGGAAAAGAATTTGGGCTTCATCTAAAGAACATGTGCAAGTTTTAATTCCCTATGGAGAGTTGGGGGAAGGTGTGAGTATAAGGAATTGACATATATGCAGAATGGTTTTTGGAAAGATTACTTTGTCTAAGATGAGAGAGGGTGGGGAAGAGTGAATCTAAGGGAAATCAGGTGGTAGTATATTACAGTAGTCCAGATGAGAGATAGTGGTAGTATTTACTGAGATGATAATGTTGAAGATGGGAAAAAAGTGGTTAATCTAAGAGAAAATCGAGATTTTGAGATGAATTAGAAATGAGAGTGAGGGAAAGTGAGGTAATAAGAAAAGATCATAGATTTGTGGTAAAGCAAGTGGATAAATAACGGTGCCAATTTCTAAGGAAGAAAATACAAGAAGATAAGCAGATTGGGGGAGTTGATAATGGTGGGAGAAATATTTAATTGTTTCTTGACATATGGTTTGATTTGCATTCAAGTCATGCAAATTCAGGAGCTAGTGTGATAGGCAGAAAACTAAATGATCTAGGACAAAGCCTTGAGGAACCCAGATATTTTCGCTGCTGATAGAAGGCAGTAATGCAAAGAAGATAGTTTTAACATCCAACGATACAGAAGGAAAACTAGGATAGGGCGGTCAAGGCACAGTGTTGCTTCAAGAAGGAAGGAGTTGCATCAACGGCAGCCAATAGGCCAAGGAAGATACAAGTTTCCAAGTGTCTATTTGGCTTAGTAACCAAGAAGTTCTTGGAAATTTTAAAGTTGTTTTGATGAACTGCTAAGTGTAATGCAAATAAGACTATGTTTCTTGTTAATTAGAGGTGAGGCAATGAAAATAATGAGTAATGAGAACTCTTTTAAAATGTTGGCTATGAAGAAGAGGGGAAAAATAATTAGAATGTCAACTGGAGTGATACACTCCTCTAGTAGACCTTATCAGATAATGATACCTTCAAATAATATAGTGTTTATAGGTGTTATAATCTAATATGTATTATATGCTGTAATATGAATCAAATTAGAAGACAATTTTAATGATATTTAAACAAAAACAATTAGAGAATTGTGAATATCCTTTTCATATTTGTATCTACATTTTTCAAATCAGTTACCTGAAGCAAAGTAGGCAAACAATAAATATTCATTTGAATGAATGAAGCTCAGCATATTGCTTATGGTTTAAAGAGTAGAGAGAACATTTTAGAAGTTCCTTCCTTCAAGTAGCTTTGAATTATTTCTAATTAGAAATGATTTTATCACCATCTTATATGGTTTTTAAAAGAAAGTTCTCAAATGACTTCTAAAACCAAAATGTAAATTATTAGCTAGCAACCCTTATTATTATTCAAAAAGAGAAAATAATTTACAAACTTGAACTTTGCCAAGTGTTTGCCATAAATAAAATGTGTAATCATCAGTGCCAAAGCAATTTCTAAGGGTTTGGGGCTAAGTAACTAAATGAGTATTCATATAATCTGTAACATGGTTTAAAACATTCATAAATATATATATCCCAGTAAACTTGAACTGTATGAGTAAACAAAATGATTCTTTTAAAAACTTATAAATATGTATAACCACATAAAATGTACAAATATGTGTAATATATAAAAACTGCTTAAATAATCCACAATATTTGCTGGATAGCTCAGAATAACACCACAGTAGAATACTTCACTGATAGTCCCATACAACATGGTGATAGTTTGCAGGGTCACTGATGAACAAATCAAATATTCTGAAGCTCAGGTAAGAAAATAAAATGGCCCCAAAAGATGTTAAAGGTATACTAAAGGGAATTAATGAATCTATAAGTTAACATGCAAACATGGTAATAACACCTTTAGATCATCTTATAAAGGCATAAAAACAAAATACCTAATGTAGTTCCCTACAGTGTAGCTCCCTTACATTATCCAGTTTTTTTAGTTTTTTATTTATTTTGAGAAGGAGTCTCACTTCATCCCTCAGGCTGGTGTGCCGTGGTGCAACCTCGGCTCACTGTAATCTCCCCCTCCCGGGTTCAAGTGATTCTCCTTCCTTAGCATCCTGAGTAGCTGGGATTACAGGTGCACATCACCACACTCAGCTAACTTTTGTATTGTTTTTTTAGTAGAGATAGGGTTTCACCACATTGGCCAGGCTGGTCTCAAACTACTGACCTCAGGTGATCTGCCCATACTGGCCTCCCAAAATGCTGTGATTACAGGTGTCAGCCACCGTGTCCGGCCATATTATCCAGTTATAAAATGAATTTAAGAACTACTTGGGTTGACATGCATTATATTACCTTGTTCATGTTCAGCAAAATAAATGTAATAATAGAAACAATAATAATTGCCTGAGTGCTTCAAATCAAAGTTAATATCGATAGCTATGTTCAGGGCAATATGTAAATTTAAATTAAGAAATATATCAGAAATGACATTTTTGAAAAATACTACTTTAAAGAAAAATTAATTGCACTTCTGCTTGTATGAAACCATATTTTGGATTATGCTTAAGCACCATTTTGCCCCCATAATTCTAGGGATTCTTCAAATATAATTCATCAATTAGTTAATAGTGGGCCAGTAGATCTCTTCCTGGCATGTGATTGCTAAAGATTCTGAAAGTCTAGGCATTAGAAATTTGAGGAGTCCTTTACTCAATTCAAGTATCATTATTAGAAAGTTATCCTGTGCATGACTATCTTTCTGAAGTCTGAAAGATAGTTTTGAATAATGCAACTCTTTACAACATGGCAATTTGCCCCCCAAGATCATTCAAATTTTTAAAATAGTAAAGACTTGCATAACATTGACTAAAATAAGAAAATCATATTGTGTGCTATGAGGTCATGAAAGAAAGATTAGTTCTGAGCAGTAAATGTCCTATGAATGAGTTAAAAGTATCAAACAGATAATATATGCCAGAAACTAGGCACTGGGTGTTATGATCATTCCATTAAGTCTTATCCGCTGAAAGTGATTTATATATTTTCTGCTTAACTATATTAGTAATACAGTTATTTATATAAAATATATATTTATATTCAACTATATATATAGTTGAAGATAGTTATGTATCAATATGCATATATAAACATTTTAAACTTTGTGAAATTTTTAGAACAAAATATCTCAAAAATATTTTATTAACCCATAAAGATTTTATAGTGAGTAACAATATTAAATGATGCATATTGCTTATAAAATGTATTTTACTACATGTTGAATTTCCTGTCTTCAGATACTGATAATAACATAAAAGCTGAACTTAACCAAACACAGTAAAGGTTACCCTTTTTAGTTAGGTTTACATATTATACAAAATTTACTTGGGCTAATTGGCATGAAAAATGAATGTAATGAGGATATGTATTATAAAATAGTTGATCACTACTGTATAGATCTCTTCTGACAAAAGCTTAGTTTATGATTTCATTTTATATTAAGAAAATGGGTTTGGAAACAGGAGTAGGTTTAATCAAAGTGTAATTGGATGTCACCAAAATCTTATCACTTCTGGTATATAAGGGGAAAGGTGATCACCAAAGGGCGAGAAGCAATGCCTGGTCATGTCCATAGAGGTAGACCATTGACCTCTCTTCTCTGACCCTTCTAAAACTTAAGTGTCCAGATCTCCTCTGATCTCCAAAATTTCAAAGGATTGGAAGACACATTCCCAACAGAGATCAAAGGAATGAGTGTGAATAAATTCTGAGTGTATCTAACTAGAAATGTGCTTGTAGATTTTGTTACAGCTTGTTTCAGTATCTCAATTTATTTTCTTCTTTTTTTAATACTTTAAGTTCTGGGATACATGTGCAGAACATGCAGGTTTGTTACATAGGTACACATGTGTCATGGTGGTTTGCTGCACCCATCAACTCATCATCTACATTAGGTATTTCTCCTAATGCTATCCCTCCTGTTGCCCCACACTGTCCAATAGGCCCTGGTGTGTGATGTTCCCCTCCCTGTGTCCATGTGTTTTCATTGTTCAACTCCCATTTATGAGTGAGAACACGAGGTGTTTGGCTTTCTGGTCCTGTGCTAGTTTGCTGAGAATTATGGTTTCCAGCTTCATCCATGTCCCTGCAAAGGACATGAACTCATTTTTTATGGCTATATAGTATTCCATGGTGTACATATACCACATTTTCTTTATCCAGTCTATCATTGATGAGCATTTGGGCTGGTTCCAAGTTTGCTATTTTGAATACTGCTGAAATAAACATACATGTGCATGTGTCTTTATAGTAGAATGATTTATAATTCTTTGGGCATATGTCCAGTAAAGGGATTGCTGGGTCAAATGGTATTTCTGGTTCTAGATCTTTGAGGAATTGCTACACTGTCTTCTACAATAGTTGAACTAATTTACACTCTCACCAACAGTGGAAACACATTTTTATTTCTCCACATCCTCTCTGACATCTGTTGTTTTCTGACTTTTTAATGATTGCTGTTCTAACTGGTATGAGATGATGTCTCAATGTGGTTTTGATTTGCATTTCTCTAATGACCAGTGATGATGAGCTTTTTTTCATATGTTTGTTGGCTGCACAAATGTCTTCTTTTGAGAAGTGTCTGTTCATATCCTTCACCCACTTTTTGATGGGGTTGTTTGTTTTTGTTTTGTAAATTTGTTTAAATTCTTTGTAGATTCTGGATATTAGCCTTTTGTCAGATGGATAGATTGCAAAAATTTTCTCCCATTCTGTAGTTTGCCTTTTCACTCTGATGATAAGTTTCTTTCACTGTGAAGAAACTCTTTAGTCTAAAATCTATTTTGGCTTTTGTTGCAATTGCTTTTGGTGTTTTAGTCATGAAATCTTTGCCCATGCCTATGTCCTGAATAGTATTGTCTAGGTTTTCATCTAGGGTTTTTATGGTTTTAGGTCTTGCATTTAAGTCTTTAATTCATTTTGAGTTAATTTTTGTATAAGGTGTAAGGAAGGAGTCCAGTTTCAGTTTTCTGCATATGGCTAGCCCGTTTTCCCAAAACCATTTATTAAATAGGGAATCCTTTCCCCATTAATTGTCTTTGTCAGTTTTTCAAAGATCAGATGTTTTTAAATGCCTCTTTTCTGTTCCATTGGTCTACATCTCTGTTTTGGTACCAGTACCATGGTGTTTTGGTTACTGTAGCCTGTAGTATAGTTTGAAGTCAGGTAGTATGATGCCCCACCTTTGTTCTTTTTGCTTAGGATTGTCTTGGCTATATGGGATCTTTTTTGGTTTCATATGAAATTTAAAGTAGTTTTTCTAGTTATGTGAAGAAAGTCAATGGTAGCTTAATGGGAATAGTATTGAATCTATAAATTACTTTGGGCTACTATGGCCATTTTCATGATATTGATTCTTCTTATCCATGAACATGGAATATTTTTCCATTTGTTTGTGTCCTCTCTTATTTCCTTGAGCAGTGGTTTGTAGTTCTCATTGAAGTGGTCCTTCATATCCTTTGTAAGTTGTATTTCTAGGTATTTTATTCTCTTTGTAGCAATTGTGAATGAGAGTTCACTCATGCTTAGACTATCACATAATAATAGAGGGAGACTTTAACACCCCACCTCAATATTAGACAGATCAATGAGACAGAAAATTAACAAGGATATTCAGGACTTGAACTGGCCCTGAACCAAGCAGACCTAATAGACATCTGCAGAACTCTCCACACCAAATCAACAGAATATATATTCTTCTCAGCACCACATTGCACTTATTCTAAAATTAACCATATAATTGGAAGTAAAACACTCATCAGCAAATGCAAAAGAACAGAAATCATAACAGTCTCTCAGACCACAGTGCAATCAAATTAGAACTCACTCAAAACTGCACAATTATATGGAAACTGAACAACCTTCTCCTGAATGAATACTGGGTAAATAATGAAATTAAGGCAGAAATAAGTAAGTTCTTTGAAACCAATGAGAACAAAGACACAGTGTACCAGAATCTCTGGGGCACAGCAAAAGCAGTGTTTAGAGGGAAATTTACAGGACTAAATGACCACATGAGAAAGAGGGAAATATCTAAAATTAACACCCTAACATCACAGTTAAAAGAACTCGAGAAGCAAGAACAAACAAATTCAAGAACTAGCAGAAGAGAAGAAATAACTAAGATCAGAGAAGAACGGAAGGAGATAGAGACATGAAAAACTCCCTTCAAAAGATCAGTGAATTCAGGAGCTGGTTTTTTGAAAATATTAACAAAATAGGCCAGGTGCGGTGGCTCACTCCTGTAATCCTAGCACTTTGGGAGGCTGAGGTGGGTGGATCACTTGAGGTCAGGAGTTCAAGATCAGTCTGGCCATCATGGTGAAACCCCTTCTTTAAAAAATATATATATATTAACAAGATAGATAGACTGCCAGCCAGTGTAATAAAGAAGAAAAGAGTGAAGAATCAAACAGACACAATAAAAATGATAAAGGGGATATCACCACTGATCTCACAGATATACAAACTACCGTCAGAGAATACCATAAACAACTTTATGCAAATAAATTAGAAAATCTAGAAGAAATAGATAAATTCCTGGACACAGACACTGTCCCAAGACTAAACCAGGAAGGAGTTGAATCCCCAAATAGACTAATAATAAGTTCTGAAATTGAGGCAGCAATTAATAGCCTACCAACCAAAAAGAGCCCAAGAGCAGTCAGATTCACAGCCAAATTCTACAAGAAGTACAAAGAGGAGCTGGTACCATTCCTTTGAAACTATTCTAAACAATAGAAAAAGAGGAACTCCTTCCTAACGAATTTTATGAGGCTAGCATCATCCTGATACCAAATTTTGGCAGACACACACACGCAGAAAACAAAATTTCAAGACGTTATCCATGATGAACATCTATGCGAATATCCTCAATAAAATACTGGCAAACCAAATCCAGCAGTGCATCAAAAAGCTTATCCACCACAATCAAGTCGGCTTCATCCCTGGGATGCAAGGCTGATTCAACATACACAAATCAATAAATATAATCCGTCACATAAACAGAACCAATGACAAAAACCACATGATTACCTCAATAGATGCAGAAAAGGCCTTGAATAAAAGTCAACACTGCTTCAAGCTAAAAACATGCAATACACTAGGTATTGATGGAATGTATCTCAAAATAATAAGAGCTTTTTATGACAACTCACAGCCAATATCATACTGAATGGGCAAAAGCTGGAAGCATTCCCTTTGAAAACCGGCACAAGACAAGGATGCCCTCTCTCACTACTCCTCTTCAACATAGTAGTGGACGTTCATGCCAGGGAAATCAGGCAAGAGAAAGAAATAAAGGGAATAGGAAGAGAGGAAGTCAAATTTTCTCTATTTGGAGATGACATGATTATATATTTAGAAAAACACCATCCTCTCAGCCCAGAAATTCCTTAAGCTGATAAGAAACTTCAGCAAAGTCTCAGGATACAAAATCAATGTGCAAAAACCACAAGCATTCCTATACATCAATTTATTTTCAATAATTACTCCCACATTTGCTTTAAGTTTCCAGGTCCTTCTGTGTGGTTAACACCAATTATGGTTATGTTGATTGTTTTAATCATTACATTTCACAAAGCAGTGTTCATCACTGAAATTTTATGCATAACCACAACTCACCCCTTAACTACTATATTTCATATTTCTCTTAATAACTCATCTTACCTCCTGCTATCCAGAAGGTCAAGAACTGCTTGGTATTTAGAGGTGTCTTAACTCTTTCGGGTCACTAGAAATAAGCAATTTATTAAATGGATTCTGAGTACTTGCTACAAGTTAATGCAGTTTCAAAGAAGAGATTTGTTGCTATCTCACTCGAAGGATCAGGTCAAATAGCCTTTCTCCCTTCCATTTTCTACAATTGCTAAAGATATAATTTGGGCTCCATTTTAAACTAAATCCTTGGATAGGGAGGCATCTGACTCTGTCCAAACCAGCTTGTGATGCATTTAGTGTTTATGTTTCATGAAGCACAGCGTTATGGCAGCCTACTCCTCAGGGTTAAGCTGTCAAGCTGGGAGAAAGCTTTCTCTATCAGAGACCTGAGACTTTAAACTCTTTCCCCACTCAGAGACACCTCATTCTCAATATTACAGCATTTATAAGAGGATGCAGAAGTTATTTTCACACTTAAGAACTCTCAGTCAGCCAAAGAGGCTAGTCGAAGGTCATTCTTTTTGCTTCACTCTTTGAATTTTACGTGGCTTAAATGGTAAGAAATGTATCTCCTTCCCCTTATGTTTTCATATTTTAATAGATTTCGGGGTTTTTCTTAGTGACAGATAAGTCGCAATACTGGCACTAAGGAAAGATCAAATTTCTATGCAATTATAAAGGCCATAGTAACCACAATATGCATTTTTCTTTATTTATAAATGCCTAAATCATTTATATTGGTCACATTTACTTTCTTTTCACAGGTCTTTTTGTGTGATTAATATCTTTTATAGGTTTGTCCATTAATTAAATTACTTGGCCTCAATTATTTTGTATGATACTGCAGGTACTACCACAAGATAACATTTTAATTTCTTGTCTGAGTAGTTTGTAATAGAGCAGGAGAGTTACTCCAATTCAGCATCACAGGAGTGAACAAGTGCAGGGACTGGGGTCCAACAGAGAAACAAAGCAGAGATGGGTTAAATATTATCAGGACAAGCAAAAGAACTACTAGCAGTTTCATGAGTGGGTTCTTATGCCAAAATCCTGTAGGTATCTCTGAGTCAGGGTGGAAAAAAATCATGATGTTTTGCATCTCAGTTGTCAGCCCTACAGTAATAAATTCTACCAAGTGAGATTTCTTTTCCTCCTGCACCAGTCTTCCACACAGCTGAACCCAAAATTCAGAGGAAAATAACAGTAGGAGTACAGGGCAACATGAAGTGGGAAGAAAAATGGGGAATATTACAGAAATAGCTTTAGGAACAATTCAACTATGCCCAACTTCATGTTACCAACCTCAGGGGCTGCCTGCTGGAATCAGCTGCTTTCCTCTGCACATATATTTGCCCTACACCTGAGCCAGGTGTTCTTAATTACCAGTTTATCCAGGCAGGCCATGCTGGGATTGCTTCATGTATTCACAGATATTACGTTAAAACCTCTGAGTTGTGGCCAAAAAAAAAAAAAAAAAAAAAAAAAAGTCAAGCAAATGTGTAAAATCTTGTTTCACTTATAAAGGTGGTTTCTTGTTATGGAAACAGGATATCTGCCCTCCTTATTCAATAATTTCTTCTTAGTTCCTGTCTGTGTCCTATGTTCTAGACTGCATGACAGACGCAGGAGAGTGAGAAAAGGGACTGTAGTGATGACAGAGATAGTTTGAAGTTTCAGTACCCACATGATTGACTAAGTGTAATGATAAGTGATATGGATTGGGTGTGTTCCTACCCAGATCTCATGTCGAATTGTAATCCCCAATGTTGGAGGTGGAGCCTGGTGGGAGGTGATTGGATCATGGGGGCCGACTTCTCCCTTGCTGTTCTCATGATAGTGGGTAATTTCTCATGAGATTGGTTGTTTTAAAATGTGTAGCACCTCCGCCTTCACGCTGTCATCCTTTTTCTCCAGTTGTGTAATACCTGCCTGCTTCCCCTTCGCCTTCTGCCATGATTTTAAGCTTCCTGAGGCCTCCCCAGCCATGCTTCCTGTACAGCCTGTGGAACTGTGAGTCAATTAAACCTCTTTTCTTTGTAAATTACCCAGTCTCAGGTAGTTCTTTAAAGCAATGCAGGAATAGACTAATAGAATAATTATGATGGTGAATCCTTCATAGTGGTAACCCAGTGCTGTGTGCTTTGCTTGATTTATCTGAATTAATCGTCATAACACTAAGTAGGTTCAATTATTTCCCCATTTACATGGATGAGAAAATATAAAGCACAGAGACCTTGAATATTCAAAAAGTACTTCCTAGGTATGGATGAATACATTCAGCCATGATGAATATATATTGGGTACCTTGACGTAGTCCCAGTCCTCGTGGAAATTGTGTCTTATTACATAGCAAAGAAGGGCAGGAGGGAGGAAAGGAGTGAACATAGAGTTCTAGAGGTAGAAGCAGGACTCAAAGGAGAGCAGGCACCATTGCCCTAGGCAGATTGAATCGTGAAATCAATTGCAGTAGAAAGAAGCATGACCTAGAGTTGGGGAAGTCAGAAGGGAAAATAGGCATTTTTAAAAGCATGAGATAGATGAGGTCTGATTCTCTTGTAAGGATGTTTGATCTCTGACCTGTTTTATAATACCTTCTGCCTGTGGGTGGCCCCAGGGTTAATTGTGGCCAGAAGGGGCCCTGAAGCTTTTGGGTAAATCCATCGTGGAAGAGAGGCCAGAACCAAAGATACTGAAAATAATTCACATTTCTGAAAGTTTTTTTTTTGCATTTGGAACATTCCACCTTATTCTATATATTCTGAAATTCATGTCCTTCTGGTTCTTCTCTGTCTCTTGCTTCTGGCCAATTTTTTTTTTTTTTTTTTTTTTTTTTGTGCTTACGCTCTTTTCACGTTCCAAGATCTGACTTGCAAATTAGAATTTGCCTAGTTATTTTGCTAGCTGGTGATTACTCCTGCCTGGATTCTTATTAAAAACAAAACAAAACAAAAAAATCTGTTTTGATGCTCTGCTTTGATGAATAGCCGGTGGGCCTCACCAATATTTACTTCTTCTTTCAAACAGTTGGAGTGAACAGTGTCTGCCATTTTCTCCAGGTTTAGTTCTGACAATTATATTCTATTATAGAGTGATTCCAAGGTAACTTCTGCGATTTGTATTCCGTGTCTGCCTAATCCATTCACATTGTTTAAGTAATTCAGTGCCTTTTAACACAAGGCAGATTGGAAATGAAAAGAGACTTGTTCCTCAGGTACCTGAGAAAAATAAAAGATAGAAAGGTCTTCAATTACTCAGCCCTGGCCATTCTTCCTTCTTTGACACTAAGGTCAAGATTCTCATAAGCATGGCATGATTCCTTTCAAGGTAATGTGGTCCTGGCATCATTGACCCCTGGGCTGCTCAGATCTTTACCTCTTCTACCTGAAGAAGAGACAGACCTGTAGGTCTGAATCACAGGACATGATTCTAACAAAATGAATGGAACTGAAACCACAGAAACAGAGCCCAGATCATTTTCATTTTACTCCTCCTGTCCTCTCTCTTCCTTTTTCCATCCACCAAAGAAAGCCTACTTACACTGCTAGGACCCCTCCAGCTGTCACTGGAGTGGATATCCTCTTCTATTTCTCATTGCCTTAATTTCCTTCCAAGTTTCCCGTAGAGAAAGGAGATTTCACTACTGGCTCTAAATGCTACTTTGTCTTACTTAGACACTTACTTAATAAATATAGTTTATTCCACTGGCAATGTATAAGTAGTTATCTTTTGTTTCATGACCTATGTTAGCCAAATCATACTCAACCACAGAAGTGTGATTATATCAATGAGAATTTTTGCTTCTGTTTTAAAGATTCCAGATACCTACTGTTTAGATGTTGGTTAACCCTTTTTATTTTTCACTTTTCTCATCTTTAAAATGGGGATCATAATAGAATCTACTTCAAATAATTTTAAGAAAGACTAAATAAGTTTACATATATAAGGCACTTAGAAAAGTCTGGCACACAGTAAGTTGTAGGCATTATTATTATTGTTGTTATTTTCTCATGTCAACTCTCAAAGTCATTTATAAACAAATGGAATTCTTGGCAGGTAGGGCCAAAAGTCTGACTAGTAGCAGCTAGTGTGTGCCTTCACGGAGAGAAAAAAGAATAACAGGTAAATAGTAACTCTTCAACTGGAACATCCAGGTGGACATATTGCATTGAGATTCATCAAACAAACAAACAAACAATAAAAACACTCCGTCCTTGAAGAACAGAGAGGAACAGTGAGACAGGACAACTGTCCTCCTGGGAGTGGCAGGAGACAGGGGAGTGTCCCTGCTCCCCACTGTGAGTAAATGGTAAGTGAGTGAGTACCCCTGGAGACTCACACTTCTGTCATGGACTTTTGCAACCCTGGGCTCAGGAAATCCCCATGAGTCTCCTCAATGAGGCTCCAGACTGACCTGGAGAACTACATGAATCTGGGCAGAGCCACGGCTCAGGCACATGGGGAGTCCCAGGAGCCTTGGATCCCTGGGCATCCTGGCATTAGCAGCTGCAGCTCTAGCAATGGGGAAGGTCAGTCTCCCTCACACATCCCCAGGAAGGGGGCCAAGTCCACAGCCTGAGCAGTGATAGACTGCAGGCCTCACCTGTACTGCACCTCACAGTACAAGGCCCACTGGCCTGGGACCCTAGCGGGGCCACGCCAGGCATGCCTGTGCTCTAGGGCGAATAGCAGTTCTGTGTTTTCCTGGGATGGAGCTCCCAGAGGGAGGCAGCCCCCCATTTCTGCTGTCCCACAGCCCTTGCAGCTGTTGCCCTCAGGCTCTAGAGGGTGTGCCATGATTAGGGACTGGTGTGGATCCCCAGCACAGTGCAGCGGCCCCACGGAAATGTGGCCAGATTATTCTATCCCTGCTTCTCCTCACTGTGTTGGGTATCCAGACCTGGGACTCCAGCATAACTATCCTGCTTCTCCCTGAACGCTTCAGTGAGAGGTAGCTCTGCATCTCTCTGAGGAAGAAATCCCAGAGACAACCCACAGCCTCTCCACCACTGCAGCTGCAATGGTACCACCCTAACCATTCTCAGGCTAGGAAGGAACAGAAGGCCTGGTCGCTACACTGGCACCTCCAGCATACTGCAGCCACCACATGGAGAGGAGCCCAGTCTCTCTTTGCTGAGAACCCCCATTTCCCCACTTTTCACCAGGCAGGGCTCCCATCTTGGGAACACAGAACAGCACTACATTCCCAGCTATGTATAACCAGTGGTAGTGGCTTTGTGTTTTCCTGGGGAGGGGCTCCTAGAGGCAATCCACAGTCCCTCTGGCACTGCCATGGCAGTGGTTCTGTCCCTTCTGACCTTGGTTTGAGGAAGAACTGAAGAGTCTGAGAGTTCTACTTGTGCTTCCAGCACAACACAGTCACTATACATAGAGGAATCCAGTCTTTTCTCCCTTTGAGCACTTGAGTCCCTGCTCTTCCTCCAGTAGAGGCCCCAGCTTGAACCAGCTGTGCAGACACCCTATCCCCTGGCTGAACATTCCCAATGGCAGTGGCTCCTCTTTTCTCCAAGTTGGAGCTCCCAGAGGCAACCAAAAACTCCTGTGCCACTGCCACTGCAGTGGGACTGCCCTTGCTGCCCTCAGATTGGGAAAGGAGCAAAGACCCTGAGTGCTCCAACTACACCTTCAGCAAGCTGAAGTTTCCCTAAGGAGAAGAGACCAGTCTGTCTCCCCGATGATGCATCCTCCCTGTGCATCATCAGGCAGAGACCTCCCGGCTTAGGCCACAGTACAGCTGCCTCACCATAGGTCAGTCACACTGATTGATAGTGGCTCTGCATTTTTCTGGGGCGGAGTCCCAAGAGACATGTGAACGTTTCCCCTGCCACAACCACCCCCAAGGCCCTTTCCCCTGCTGCCTCTTGGGAGAGAATATAAAGCCTGAGCTCACCCTAGACCTGTGCTGGATAGCCGGGGAATGACAAGTCAACATTTGTAGCCAGCCCTTAAGTGGGAGAGGAGTTCACACTTTTGGAGGACTGGGAGGGAACACGGGTGTAATTACGAGAAAATGCAGAGACGCCGTGTGGCTGAGCAAGAGCCTACATACTGGTCATTACACTTAAGTGCCACCTACTGAATCACAGCACAGAACTTCAAAATCAAAAAGACTTTCTTCATATACCCCCCTGTGAAACCAAGAACAATAATTCAGGTATAAATAAAGACCTGGCACAAAGTGTCAGCCCTCTAAAAACATCCATATAAGAAATCTATTGACTGAACTCAATTTTCATCACAGTTAAAGAAACACCAGCCCACACAAATGAGAAAGAACCAGTGTAAATACTCAGGCCACTTAAAACACCAGAGTGATTTCTTTCCTCTTAAAAACCATACTAGTTCCCCAGCAAGGGTTCTTAACCAGGCTGAAATATCTGAAATGACAGAAGTAGAATTCTGAATATGAATATAAATGAAGATCATCAAGATTCAGGAACAAGTCAAACTCCAGTTTAAGGATGTAAGTGTTACAATAAAAAAAATACAGCTGATAGATAAAATGGTCATTATAAGAAAGACACAAACTGATCTGATGGAATTAAAAAACACACTACAAGAATTTCATAATACAATCATTCGTATTAACAACAGAACAGATCAAGCTGAGGAATTAATCTCAGAACTTGAAGATTAGCTCACTGAACTAACTCGGTCAAACAAAAATTAAGAAAGAGGAATGAAAAAGAATAAACAAAACTTCTGAGAAATGTGGGATTATGTAAAGAAACCAAATCTGTGACTTATTGATGCCCCTGAAGGAGATGGGGAGGAAGCAAGCACCTTGAAAATACATTTCAGTATATTATCCATGAAAACTTCCCCATCATCTCTAGAGAGGCCAAAATTCAAATTCAAGAAATGCAGAGAACCCCTGTGAGACACTATATAAGAAGACCATCCCTAAGACACATAGCTATCAGATCTTGGGTCAAAATGAAAGAAAAAAATGTTAAAGGCAACTAGAGAGAAAGGAAATGTCACCTACAAAGGGAACCCTATCAGCTAACAGTGGAGCTATCAGCAGAAACCCTATAAGCCAGAAGAGTCTGGGGGCCTGTATTCAGCATTCTTAAGGAAAAGAAACTCCAAACAATTTCATACTCAGCAGAACTAAGCTTTGTAAACAAAGCAGAAATAAGACCCTTTTCAGAAAAGCAAATGCTGAGGGAATTAATTACCACCAGACCTGCCTTACAGGAGGCCTTGAAAGGAGTGCTAAATATCAAAAGGGGAGACTGTTACAAGTCACTACAAAAACACACTTAAGCACACAGACAGTTCACACTATAAAGCAACCACACAAATAAGTCTGCATTATAACCAGCTAACAATATAAACACCAAAACAAATCCACACATACCAATATTAACCTTAAATTTAAACAGGTTGATGCCCCCAGTTAAAAGGCACAGAGTGGCAAGCTGGATAAAGAGGGAAGTCCCAATGGTATGCTGTATTAAAGAGACCCATTTCACATGCAATGACATTCATAGGCTCAAAATAAAGGAATGCAAAAAAAAAAAACCTATCAATAATATGTAAACCAGAAAAAAGTAGAGGTTGCTATACTAGTTTAAGACAAAACAGACTTTAAAGAAATGAAGATCAAAAAAGACAATGAAGGGCATTGCATAATAGTAAAGGATTCAATTCAACAAGAAGGCCTAACTGTTCTTAATATATATGTACCCAATACAGGTTCATAAAGCAAGTTCTTATATACCTATGAAAAGACTTCAATTTCCACAGAATAATAGTGAGAGACTTCAGCACTCCACTGATAGTATAAGACAGATCATCAAGGCAGAAAATTAACAAAAATATTAGGACCTGAACTCAACACTTGACCAAATGGACCTAATAGACATCTACAGAAATCCCCACCCAAAAACAACAGAATATACATTCTTCTCATCACCACATGGCACATACTCTAAAACTGACCACACAATTGGACATAAAACAGTCAGAAAACTCAAAAAAACTGAAATCATACCAATGGCACTCATGGACTACAGCCCAATAAAAATAGAAGTAAATGCTAAAAACAACTGTTCAAAATCATACAACTACATGGAAATTAAACTACCTGATCCTGAAAGACTTTTGGGTAAAAAAATGAAATTAAGGTAGAAATCAAGAAATTCTTCAAAGCTAATGAGAACAAAGACAGAACGTACCAGAATCTCTGGGACACAGCTAAGGCAGTGTTAAGAGGGTAGTTTATAGTACTAAACACTGATGTCAAAAATTTAGATATATCTTAAATTAACAACCTAACATCACAACTAGAAGATTGAGAGAAATAAAAACAAACCAATCTCAAAGCTAGTAGAAGACAAGACTTAACCAAAATTAGAGCTGAAGTGAAGGAAATTGAGACACGAAAAACAATACGTAACAAACTCCTAAACAAATCCAAGAATCCGTTTTTGAGAAGTTAACAAGATATATAGACCACTACCTCAACTAATAAAGTCAAAAAGAGAGAAGAGCCAAATAAACACAATTAGAAATGATAAAAGGGATATTACTACTGACCTCACAAAGCTATAAAAAACCCACACAGACTACTATAAATATCTCTATGCACACATACTAGAAAAATCAGAAGAAATGGATAATTCCCTGGACATATACAACCTCCCAAGATTGAACTAAGAAGAATTTGAATCCCTGAAATGATGAATAATGATTTCCAAAATTGAATCTGTAATAAAAAGTTTACCAACCAAAAAACACTCAGGCAACCAGGACCAGATGGATTCACAGCCAAACTCTATCTGATGTATAAAGAAGAGCTGGTAGTGTTCCCACTGTAACTATTTCAAAAAATTGAGAAAAAGGGACTCCATAACTCATTTTGTGTGGCCAACATCATTCTGAAACCAAAACCTGGCAGAGACACAACAAAGAAAACTTCAGACCAGTATCTTTGATGAACCTAGATTCAAAAATCCTCAGCAAAATACTAGAAAACCAAATGCAGAACATTTAAAAGCTAATCCACCATGATCAAGTAGGCTTTATACCTGGGATGTGAGGTTGGCTTAATATACGCCAGTCAATCAATGTTATTCATCACATAAACATAATTGAAAACAAAATCCATAAGATTATTTCAATAGACACAGAAAAGATAAAATTTAACATTCCCTTATGTTAGAAAACCTCAACAAAGTAGGCATTGAAGGTACACACTTCAAAATAATAAGCACCATGTATGACAAACCCACAACCAACCTCATACTGAATGGTAAAAAGCTGGAAGCACTTCTCTTGAAAATCTGAACAGTACAAAAGATGGCCTCTCACTACACCTATTTAGCATCATACTAGAAGTCCTAACCAGAGCTGGCAGGCAAGAGAAGAAAATAAAAGGCATCCAAATAGGAAGAGAAGAAGTCAAACTATCCCTATTTGCAGATCATATGATTCTATGTCTAGAATAGAATACTCTCTGCCCAAAAGCTCTTGATCTGATAAACAGCTTCAGCATAGTTTCAGGGTACAAAATCAATGTACAGAAATTAGTAGTATTCCTATACACCAATGACAACCAAGCTGAAGGCCAAATCAGGAACATAATCCCATTCACAATAGCTAAAAAATAATAAAATACTAAGAAATACCACTAACCAGAAAGATGGAAAATTGCAACAATTACAAATACAAAACTCTGCTAAAAAAAATCAAGGAAGACACAAACAAATGGAAAACATTCCATGCTCATGGATAGAAAGAGTCAATATTGTTAAAATGGCTGTACTGCCCAAAGCAATTTACAGATTCAATGCTATTTCCACATTCTTCTGAGAATTTTTTTAAACTATTCTAAAATTCATATGGAACCAAAAGGGAATCTGAATAGCCAAGGAAATGCTAAGCAAAAAATACACAGCTGGAGACATCACGTTACATAACTTCATACTACAGGTTTTCAATACCCCAAAATCATATACTGCTACAAAACAGATATGTAGACCAGTGGAACAGAATAGAGGGCCCAGAAGTAATGCTGCACACCTACAATCATCTGATCTTTGACAAAGTTGACAAAATTAAGCAATGGGAAAGAATTTGTATATTCAATAAATGATACTGGTATAAGTAGCTAATCATATGTAGAAGATTGAAATTGAACCCCTTCTGTACACCGTATACAAAAATCAACTCAAGATGGATTAACGTATTAAATGTAAAACCTAAAATGGTTAAAACCCTGGAAAATAACCTAGGATATACCATTCTGGACATACGAGCTGGCAAGGATTTCATGATGAAGATGCCAAAAGCAATTGCAGCAAAAACAAAAATTGACAAATAGGATCTAATTAAACTAAAGAGCTTCTGCATAGCAAAATAAACTATCAAAAGAGTAAACAGACAACCTATGGTATGGGAAAATATATTTTCAAACTATGCATCTAACGAAGGTGTAATATTCAGAATCTATAAGAAATTTAAATAACAAGCAAAAACCAAACAACCCCCCATTACAAAGTGGGCAAAGGACATAAACAGATACTTCCCAAAAGAAGACATACATATGGAAAGAAACATATGAAAAAATTGTTCAACATTGCTACTCATTAGAGAAATGTCAATCAAAACTACAGAGAGTTACCATCTCACACCAGTTGGAATGGTTATTATTAAAAAGTCAAAAAATAACATACTGGCAAGGCCACAGGGAAAAGAGACACTTACACTCTGCTGGTGAGGTGTAAATTAGTCCAGCCACTCTGGAAAGCAGTTTGTTGATTCCTCAAAGACCTAAAAACAGAATTACCATTCCTTCCAGCAATCCCTTTACTGTGTAGATACCCAAAGGAATATAAATTCTTCTACTGTAAAGATACATATTCACATATGTTCATTGCAGCATTATTTATAATAACTAAGACATAGAATCAACCTAAATGCCCATCAGTGATAGCGTAGATAAAGAAAACGTAGTACATATACATCATGGAATACTATGCAACCTTAAAAAAGAACTAGATCATATCCTTTGCAGCAATATGGATAGAGCTGGAGGCTACTATCCTAAGTGAATTAACACAGGAACATAAAACCAAATACTGCATGTTCTCACTTACAAGTGGAAGCTAACCAATGAAAACATGGGGACATGAAGAGAAAAACAAGACACAGACACAAAGAGAGGAACAAGGGACACAGAGGCCTACTTGAGGCTGGAGAGTGGGAGGAGGAAAAGGATAAAAAAACTACCTATTAGGTACTATGCTTAATACCTAGGTGAGAGAATAATCTGTACACCAAATCCCTGTGACATGTAGTTTACCTATATAACAAACTTACACCTAAAATAGAAGTTAACAAGAATACTTAAGGATTTATTTCAGAAATACATTAAGCAGTTTCTGACATTTTCCCTAAGTATTTTTGAGTAACATTTTTCTTAATAGCAACAATTTTGGATTACCTGTTCTACACTTGTTACTTACCAGATGATTGAATGAGTAGCTTATTCTTGTTTCTAAACTCCAGTTCTCTTGTGTATGTAAAATGAAGATATTTCTAATTTACAGGGCTGTTATAAAGAATACCTGTAGTGTTTAGGATATATAATAAGCTCTGAATATATGATAGCTATTATTATCACACACAGATTTCCATGGATGGTTAGGGGAAGATATCTCAAAATGTCTCTACGATTCCTTTCTGTTAGATAAAATTGAGCTATTCCTTGGATAATTAAACTATCAATTTCTAGAAAGGTCTAATTAAATGTGCAAGTCCTTTGGACTACACTAGAGTATCTCAGAGTATAAGTTCAGGTTTGAAACAATTTCTTTTCTCATTGAAGTAATAGTCGTTTTTCTTATGATATTACCTAGTGCTCGTTGCAATCTCAGGGATACCACGTTAGTCTCCCTGGATCTGATTATCATATGTATTAGTCTGCTTTCACATTGCTGATAAAGACATACCTGAGACTAGGATGAAAAAGAGGTTTAATGGATAATTCACAGTTTCACATGGCTGGGGAGGCCTCACAATCATGGCAGAAAGCATGGAGGAACAAGTCATGTCTCACATGGATGGCAGCAGGCAAAAAGAGAGCATGTGCAGAGAAACTCCCATTTGTAAATCCGTCAGATCTCATGAGACTCAGACACTATACCAAGAACGGTGCAGGAAAGATCCATCCCCATAATTCAATCACTTCCCACTGGATTCCTCCCACAACACAAGGGAATTGTGAGAGTAATAATACAAGATGAAATTTGGATGAGGACAGATTCAAACCATATCATTCCAGCCCTGGCCCTTCCCAAATATCATGTCCTCACATTATAAAATGAATCATGCCTTCCCAGCAGTTCCCCAAAGTCTCATCTCAGCATTAACTCAAAAGTCCAGAGTCCTAAATCTCATCCAGGATAAGGCAAGTCCCTTCCACCTATGAGCCTATAAAATGAAAAGCAAGTTAGTTACTTCCCAGATACAATGAGGGTAGAGGCATTGGGTAAAAAAGCCATTCCAAGAGAAGAAACTGGCCAAAACAAAGGGGTTACAGGGCCCATGCAAGTCAAACTCCAACAGGGCAGTCAAATCCTAAAACTCCAAAATGATCTCCTTTGACTCCATGTCTCACATCCAGGTCATGCTGATGCATGATGTGGGTTCCTACGGTCTTGGGCAACACTGGCCCTGTGGCTTTGCAGGGGATAGACCCCTCCTGTCTGTTTTCATGGGCCGACATAGAGTATCTGTGGCTTTTCTAGGCACATGGAGCAAGCTATTTGTTGATCTACTGTTCTGGAATCTGGAGCATGGTGGCCCTCTTCTCACAGCTCCACTGGGTGGAGCCCCAGTAGGGAATCTGTGTGGGGCTTGAACTCCACATTTTCCTTCTGCACTGCCCTAGCAGAGATTCTCCATGAGAACCCTGGCCCTACAACAAACTTCTACCTGGACATCTAGGCATTTCCATACCTCCTCTGTAATCTAGATAGACGTTCCCAAACCTCAATGGTTGACTTCTGTGCACTGGCAGGCTCAAAACTCCATGAAAGCTGCCAAAGCTTGAGTCTTGAACCCTGCGAAGCCACGACCTGAACTCTGATGGCCCTTCAGCCATGACTGAATGGCTGAGATGCAGAGCACCAAGTTCCTAAGCTACACACAGTCCAGGAACCCTGGGCCTCACCCACAAAACCATTTTTTCTTCCTAGCCCTCTGGGTCTGTGATAGGAGGGGCTGCTATGAAGACCTCTGATATGCCCTGCAGACATTTGCCCCATTGTCTTGCAGATTAACATTCAGCTCCTCATTACTTGTGCAAATTTCTGCAGCCTGCTTGAATTTTTCCTCAGAAAATGGATTTTTTTTCCTATCACATTGTCAGACTTCAAGTTTTCTGAGCTTTTATGCTCTGCCTCCCTTAAAAAACTGAATGATTTTAACAGCTCCGAAGTCACCTCTTGAATGTTTTGCTGCTTAGAAGACACATACCCTAAATCATCTCCCTCAAGTTCAAAGTTCCACACATCTCTAGGGCAGGGGCAAAATGCCACCCATCTGTTCACTAAAACATAGCAAGAGTCACCTTTCCTTCAGTTCCCAACAAGTCTCTCATCTCTGAGACCAGCTCAGCCTGGAGTTTACTGTTCATATCATTTTTAGCATTTTGGTCTGAGCCATTCAACAAGTCTCTAGGAAGTTCCAAACTTTCCCACATTTTTCCGTCTTCTTCTAAGCCCGCCAAACTGTCCCAACCTCTGCCTGTTACCCAGTTCCAAAGTCTCTTCCACATTTTTGGGTATCTTTTCAGCAGCACCTGACTCTACTGGTACCAATTTACTGTATTAGTTCATTTTCATCTTGCTGATAAAGACACACCCGAGACTGGGAAGAAAAAGAGGTTTAATAGAGAACTCACAGTTCCACATGGCTGGAAAGGCCTCACAATCATGGTGGAAGGCACAGAGGAACAAGTCACATTTTACGTGGATGGCAGCAGGCAAAGAGAGAGCTTGTGCAGGGAAACTCTCATTTTTAAACCTATCAGATATCATGAGACTCATTCACTATTTCAAGAACAGTGCAGGAAAGACCCACCCCCACAGTTCAATTACCTCCTACCAGGTTCTTCTCACAACATATAGGAATCGTGGAAGTTACAATTCAAGATGAGATTTGGGTGGGGAAATAGCCATATCATCATAGATGCTGAATGTAAGCATTGAATGACAACTAGAAAGGTACCTGCTTCCATGTGGCATCTTTTCATTTTACCTAGTAGTGAAGTAAACAAGGTTCTCCTTTTTCTCTGTTTCTTTCTCTCTCACTGTTTCTCTCTCTTCCCCTTCACCTCACCTCCATGCTTACCCACAAACACATACAGATACTGTGCTGTGCTTTTTTCATTGTGATTTTATAGAAATATGGGATGTTTTGGATTCTTTCCTGCAAAATACATTAATTTAAAATACACAGAGGCAATCCATTTAAGATACTGAGATATGAGTGATCTACTGAGAATGATCTGTATTGAAACAGGAGAAAATAACTCCTTTCTGATTATGGTGTATGAATGTGAAAAAAAAGGGTAAATTATGTAAATCTGTGGATATTTTACTAGAATATGATAATATTTTACAAACAGAAATAATAGCTACGTTTTGCTTTCAATTATATTCAGAATGAGGCTAATTCCAATAAATGTATGGTTCAGTGTTAGCTTGTAGTATAACTTTAAAAGGGCTTTTTTGCTTCATTTACTAAGTAATAGACCTAGGGGGCATAGTTAGTAGACTATTTTTATGCATACATCACATTAAATTGTACATATTCATTTTAAACCATTGCTTTTTATATTCAGAAAAAATACCAAAATTAATTTCAGTTAATATTTTTCCACTCTCTGTTTGCTTTAAAAAGACTCAGTGTTTCCCCATAAGTGTTTTTTAACCTCTGGGTTCACTTCCTTCAATTAGGGGTTTCAAATGAAAATACACCCTCCCAGGAAACAAGAGTTAAGTAGAATAAAGGAGAAACAATAGGTGAGGCTACAAAAACTCAGGTCCTCAAAGCCATTTGTAAAGCTTTAAACTCACTGCTGCTCCCAAAGAAATCAGAATAGAAGAACGAACCCACTGAGACACAGTCTAACAAAAATGTTTAACATAGCAGAAAGTAGAAGTGCAGAAGTGAGGGGTTTACCAGGTGTTTTATACCAGAGGTGCCCTATACCTTGAAGCAGTTGACTTTAGAAGCAAAAGTGGAACTAATATTTAAGAAGAATTTAAAGCTATTTAGGCATAGAGAATATCATTAGCCCTGTCACATTGTTCCAAGTATATCTATTTTCTAAGCCAGAAAGAATTTGGAAAATATTCATATCTCCATAGAAAGGTGAGCCTTTGTCATTCTATTAATACTTTTGGAAATAACTTGGTATGCAGTCTTCTACACTTATTAGATCCCCCCAAAACAAATGTTTTTGAATAAGAAGTATACATTGGAATGACATTTTAGTCATTAGCTTACTGGTTATACTTCACACTATTACTTTACTCAAATTTTTCTGTTTCTCTATTCTTTAAATAGTTTAATTTTCAGAGATGCATAGAAAAATGTTTGAATAGGAAAACCATACAAATCATGGAATGTGTGAAGAAATTCTTCATTGGATTAAAAAATTAAATTTTCTTTTTTTTTTCCTTTATGTACTCTACCGTGATTGTTCATTATGGGATAACAAAGTTTGATTTCATAAAGTTTGGCTATTCAATAAAAGTAAATTAAAATTAAAAAATGATTCCTTTCCCATAGTTGAATTAATCTAGTGGCTCTCAATGTGGTGATTTTGCCACCTAGAGGACACACCTGGTGGTAAGGGTAAGGGCAGTGCTAAGGACGTCTAGTGACTGGAGGCCAGGAATATTGGTCTACACTCAAATAATTAACTGGGGCAAAATGTCAATAGTGCCAATGTTGAGAAACTCTGAATTAGTCAAACATAATTTAAGTTAAGGGAAGGAGGAGGGAGGAAATGAAGTTAGACTTGGGAAAAAATGGCTAAATTAGGCTGGAAGTCAGATATGGTGGCATTTTTGGATAGAATATAAAATGTAATCAATGTATTAATGATTTCATGTGCTGTGGTATTTATCCTGCTTCTTTGTACCTCCAATGGATATTTTAATTATCTTATTACATTTTGGGCTTCTTTACATCCTTTACATACCTTTATCCATATGAATCTCCTTCCTTTTCTTGAACACCTGTTCAAAGAAAACTGCATTGTGTATTATATGCATATTATATATTCATAATGTATATATCAGGGTGATATTTCTGGCTAGTGATACCTTTTTTTTTGTTAAGTGACTTTAGATATTGTTTCAAAGTTTTCAATGCATTAGGGCAATGATTAAGAACATGTACTTTTGAGCCAGACAGACTTCAAGCAAATGTTGCCTTTGATACTTATTAGCTGATTGACTTTGAGAAAGCGGTTTAACCTCCTTGAATGTCAATTTTCTTATCTGTAAAATGGGACTGATAACATCTAGCTCATAGGATCACTTAAGGAATACTGAATGTATTACATATTATTCAGAGAATTAGCACCCAAGAGGTGGTCATTTAAATCTTGTGTTTGTACATGTGTACTCCTCTACCACTTCGCCATCATTCCACGTGTACATTTACTCATCCTTAAATAAATATTGCCATAACAAAGCGTGAGAGTTGACAATGGACACTATGAGTGAACTGTCCTACATCTTCACTATCCACTTGGGTCTTGTCTGCTTCCTCTTCTCAGGTCTATATCTATGCCCTGAGAGTAGCTACCAACCTGCTCAAGTAACAAAGATTCCTAATTCAGAACGTGACTGAATTGTATTGTTTTCTTTCTCAACCACTTATCTGATATTAATCTGTAAAATTCTCTGATGCTTTTTAAAACCTTTTTGCTAATAGCTATGCATAAACCCAGATTAAGAATAAATGATCCAAAAGTTATCAATTAAAGATATTTCCACTGGGATATGAGAGAAAAAACTTTTTTTTTTTCAAATACATTTTCCAAAACAATGCTTCTTTCTAAAATTTGTTTCATAGTTAGTAGATCAAATCTGAACCTTCTTCCTATTTTTTTTCTAATCAAAATCAGTTAGATTTAGTGAATGTAACTTAGTAAACATACATAATAAAAAATCAGATAAAAGAAAATTTATTAGTAAGAAAAGATACAAGTTATAGTTTCTAAAAGTGACCAGAGAAATTGGAGTATTTATATTTCTATTGCAGATGTGTGCATGTGTACACAACCTACGTTGTATAATTAAACAATCAAAATAACTTGACTATTAAACTATATATTGTGAGTATGTTGTGAAAATTTTGTTGGCTTAAAATGTTTACATGATTAGTTAAACATTATCCATAGAAAAGAGGCCACAGAGTAATTAATCAATAACATGCAGGACATTTCATTTGAATCAAAGTTTAACATATTTCCATATAAATTATTTTTAATAGAAGAATAGTTTTTGATAACCATATTTTCAACCATTAGCACTTAATCTAGGGTGTAAATACCAGCAAAATAAAAATGTTTATGATACTTATGAATTAGGGAGATGTTTGAAATTTTTACCAACTGTTATTGTGTAAAAACCAACCAATGAGACAATAGTACTGATCAATCAGAATGGATGCTGGTATACAAAATCCAGAATAGCCACATTAGTGCATAATGCCTGCACATTTGCCTTGCATATTGATTTAAAACACAGGGGTATCAACATGTATATTCATATTTTGCCTAAGCTATCATTCCAAAACATTTGCAGGAATATTATAAAGTTTATTAGTTTCCATTGGTACATGTTTCATAGAGCCAGAAGAAAAAATTTAAATGTCAAAGTAGTAAAATTTATTGTATGTGAGGAATGTAGTAAAATTTCAGAGCTTCCCCAACAGATTCTCTCTGATCTAATTATCATTATTCTGTTTTAATTGAAAGTTACACAAATGTCAGACATTAAATCTAAGACAAATGTCAAATGGAATCCCACAACTGTACAGTAACATCCCAGGCATATACATATATTTTAGCTGATCATTAGCAATTAGTAGCATTTATCTGTCCATTTAATTTTTCTCCTGATCTTTCCCAGATGATTTTTTTTTTTAGTTCCCAAAATGCATTGGCTCAGAGTTAAAATTCTATTGGTTTTTCATCATGCAACCATTTCATTAGGCTTTTAGCCTGGCTGATCCCATTAAAATCGCTCTGTACACTTGGCCTGTGTTTACCCATGTGAGGTGAAGTGGAGCACAAGGCAACCACTCATAATTCAGGCCCAAGAAACTCTTTTGCCTGAAAGATTTAAATAGTTGAGACTAAGGGTTTTCTCTGCTTGAATTATAATAATTATTTCAGTTTCCCTCTTCAGTTTAAGTAAAGCATTCTGAGCCCATATGAACATGTTGGAGTATCTATCTCAGCAAGAACTGTTTTCTAGAACTGTTTCCAAGAACCATTTTCCTTTTGTAAAAGGAAGAAACTGCAAAGTCCTTTCTTGGTTCTTAACATTTCTCTTTATTGAACCTTTCTTGACCAGCCAATCAGATAAGGTAAAGGAGTCTTACATAGGTTCAATATGTCAGTCTATTAGTGTGACTGGGTTTCAGGGTGCAGGGGAGACTTAGCTCCACTGAGAGGATGTTTTTCTAGGCCCTTGTTCTCTCACTCACCCAAGAATGGGAGAAGGGACCATGCCAGGTGTGGTGTGCTTGCAAGTAAATATCAGACCCCAAAGAGTTTTTGCAGAAAGTGATTTATTTAGGCAGAGAAAGAGAAAAAAGAGAAAGAAAAAGGTAAGAGAGAAAAGCTTCCACAAGATTGTGGAAGGGTCCCAAATATGGAATTTGGCTGGATGTGGGGACAGGGACTTTTAACCTGGGAGGAATTCCCACCTCCTTTAAGTTTCTGGGCCTATGAAAGGAGTTCCTTTAAACTTCCACTGGAGTAATTGATCTTTGATTCTTTCCCACAGCACTCAAACATTTACACAAAGACCTCTAATTCCCGGATGGAGAGGTAGGTGAGGCATAGCACTGGGAAGTTCTTGCCCTTGAAACTACACCCTTGTGGACCTGGGAAGAGAATACAATCCCTCATTAGGATGGGAAAGAGGAGCCGATGCTCCAGACCTGGGATTCTAACCTAAAGCTTCCTGATCCCAGCCCATGTTCTTATGACTATCTTGCACTGCCTTTATGACCAGTGCTAAAAGAGTAAGAAAGCTAAGGCAGTTTTGGTTCATGGAGAACTTGGTACCCTTGGTCCAATATCGCAGCAGAAGAAAAAGCTTCCTTTCAAAGTATAGTGCTGTCTGAGCACAGAGTACTGAAAAGCTTTCTGCATCATTGCCAGGTAGAGTATCAGCCTGAAAGTGTCATAATCAGTTACTGGTGAGTAGTGCAAAGTGTCATGGAAGCATAATAAAGTGCCAAGCAAGGACAAATGTCTAGAATAAGAAGCAAACTCTTCCAATAAATAGTGCCTATAATTAAATTATCAGACAAAAATCAATGACACAGAAATGACTTTAAAATATAACTGCATTACCTTCCATTTGTAATCTACACGGACTGACTAAGGCACAGCCATATATATTCACTCATGCCCATCTCACCATGGTTTCTACTTACCAGCCCTATCACATTAACGCTTTGGAGATGAGACAGTTTTGACACCTACAGAGTAAAATAGTACGTTACACATTTAAGCAGAAACATATCAGTTACAGGTTTCTTTTGCTTTACTCAAGACTTTCACATGAAATGAATAGTAGTTTATAGTTTTGAGAAGTGAATATATAGTTTATTTATACATGCTAAATATTAGATGACGTTTTACCTCATTAACTGGTGTGTGCATGCATGTGTGCGCATGCCCGTGTGTATTTTTCTCCTAATATAGGTTTTTTCTCCCCAAAAACAATAGCTGACTTTAATAAAGCCCTTCTTGTATGCCAGACACCAAGTCTAAACACTTCTGATAAGCACTTATAGATAAAGTGTTTATCTAAATAGCTATAGTAACCAATTACTCCCCATACAACTCTATGTGGTATTAAAAACTACATTTTACAACTAAGGAATCTGAAGTTAGGATAGGTAATGTGCCTGCGGTCCCTCAACTATGAAGTGTTAGAGTTGGGAATGGAATTCAAGTAGTCTGGCTGAAACAAGTATTGGTTAAGTGTTTTATGTAATACTGTTAACATGTAGTCAGAGAAACAAATTTATCGTGTGAACCTGATTTCCATTGTCTCTTTCTTATGTAATTTTAATTTCCAGGTGACCTTTAATGGAAATGAAAACACAAAAGTTATTTGTCTAATTTCATTTACAAGTGACTTTCTAATTTCTAGAAAATATGAGGAAAGCCAGGTTATATCACTTATTAAAATAAAATGACTTTTTAGTATTTGACTATCATTATACATTTCAAATCATTTAAAGAAGTTTTAATGTGGCATATCAATTTCATTTCATAAGAAATGATTCAAAATCAGCAAATTACAGTATCATTCTGTGTTGATCATGGGCAATGTACCACTTGTGCCCTGGCTTCCGATCTTTCATGAAGATACTTGTTTGGCAGCAATGAAACAGTTTTAATCAGGTCTTAGTAAATCTGGGACAAGTTTTAAAATATTTTCTAGGATGTTTATATAATGATGATTTTTTAAATCTCAGAGACTAACAATTTATATTCGTTACAAAAATACAGTTCTTCCCTGCTCCTCCCACCTACCACCAAAAATGTGGACTCCAGCAAGCTAAACTGCCTAAGCATGCATTTGGAAATTTAGTGGTTGTAAATATCTGTTTCCACATCTGAATGGTGCCTTTATTTCAAAACACTTAGGGAAATTGTATCAAGCAATTAGGCCAAGGATGGGGGCAATGTGGTGTATACTTCTGCTCCCCTCTCCTAGGCACTTCTGATGAATCCAGCATGCCTTTCTGATAAGCTTGAACACAGTGCAAGGCAGCTTTGTAGGAAGCGAATAATAATCAATTAGTATTGGCAAGCGAGTTGAAATTTATTTTTCTTCCCTATATTAAACCAAATCATCATCATCATCATTAATTTAAAAATCTAAAGAACAAAAAGCAACATAAAAAATCTTTCCAGAAAATAGATTGTTGGCAGGACAAATATCTAGGCTATACCGTCATCACCAATTGAGTAACAGCTTGAAGCTGCAAGTCTTTTGCCTTTTTACTTTCTGAAAAGCTTTAAGTCTAGGTTTCTGATAAGAACTCAATCATACATTTGCTTCTAGACAGGATGATTATGCAATTAAATTTAATGATTTTAAACCCTTAGGAAATTTCTGATTTGAATTAGAGTTTTTGTTTACTTAGGTTGTTAACTGCAAGTCTCTTGAAGGCAGAGGTCGTACTCTTCATAACTGTCTTCCATTATATATTATTATTTGCAGTTAACATTTAGTATAAATTTTTGAGTAAGTGATTCTCTAATCATTAACATATTTCTTGACTACTATTAAAGGGCTTTGCTTTCTGTAAAGATCCTTGCTGAGATATAAATATAAGTGTGCACATCAGGTTTATGAATGAACCAGTATCCATGGGGTCTATGTGTCTCTGAGCTTGACCTTACCTGCCAGTAATGATGTCTATAGACAGTGACAAAATCTCACACATTTATTACCTCATAGTCTCATATTCAATCTTTAGATAGTCCAATCTGGTTGTCAGATTGAAATGTCAAAATTATAATCTCTCATCCACTTTTATTTCGGTGACTTGATGGTAATTTTTAGTTTTAATGTTTGAGTTAGTCAAGAAACCTCTTATAAATATGTTTGAAAATCACTTAATGACTCACATGTGGCGGATTAGCAGTCGATCCATTCAGTTCAAAGGCTGAAACATCTTGAATATAACCTAAGACTTTATGTTGTACTTTCAATACGGTACTACAATGTGTTCTCATTTTTCTCTGCTCTTCTTGATTTAATTATTTCAAAAAATATATTAGAGAGGGAGGCCTTTTATCAATTTTAGCAAATCAGCATCTACCTGTCATATTTTTATAACCTCAGGAATACTATTATCTTTATTTTCTCTCTGAAGAATTTCTGAGAACCAGTTATCTAGGGAATATGAATATGAGAAGAGCTCATTGGTTGTTGTGGCTAATTTATAAGCCTGAGATTTTTAAAAAATTTTAATTTACTTTAAACTTTGGGATTTTCTTCCTGGTAGTTGACAATTATGAACAGAAATGAGAAAACAAATCTGCTATCGTCATAGTAAACCTTTGACTTGGGTCTTCCTTCTGCTACCATGCATCATTCTTCCAAATCTCTCTTTTCCTGACATGATTATTTATTTCTTCATATGTCCCCAAAGATTGTAAGGAATCCTCTCTGGGAGAAACCAGAATTTCTCGTAGGGAAGAAGTGGAGGAAAACCGATATTTTTTTCTCTACATTTGTGGAAGTCAATGGGATGACTATCCTCGTTGTTCTGGCTGTTGATTCATGTTTTGCAGTAAGCACAGCCCTCTCCTACAGAATTGTCATGCATCACAGGACACACTACAGGTTTGGATTCTCCTTTTCTCAACTCAACCCTTACCCAGGCCATTTTCCTTACAGTGCAGGCCATGTCCAGATTGTAAAAAAACAATAGTGAAGAAGAGAATTGTTTTCTTCTCTCTTGCTTGTCTACTTCCACTCCTGCTTGAGAATTTCCTAGGTGTAAAAAGGGCAATCATCTGGAGGGGATGCTGTTATGTTCTGGTAACGGGAACTTAGGGTGGCTGATCCCTAAATGTTAGTGTTTTCCTCTAGGGAAACTTTTGTGAGTGTTACAAAGATCAGCCCCATTTATCCCCTTCAGAAGGCTTTGCAGGGCCTGCTCAGATAACCAACCCACTCCCTTTCTATCTCTTTCACTTTCTCCTCCACTTTTTTTCTGACTGTGTGTTCACACAAAGTACTTCTGCTGAGTACAGCCTCCTTGGTTGAGTCTTTTCTAGGATTCTCACATGAGCATATCTTCAGTGGTTTCTATAGTAGCCTAGAGGAAATACGGTCCTTTCCATAGATGTGTAGCTGGCTTCACTGCCATCCATCTGCCATCACAGCAGATATTACGACCTCTCTCCTTTACATTTTTTCAGTCATGTGTCAGCCACCAGACATTGTGATCCACAAACTCTTGAAGTTTTCCTCAAGGGTTCTTCTCTGATTTAAGGGAAAAAAAAAAGAAACTTTAATTTTAGATACAGGGACCCTCTCCTCTTTTCCAAGGAAAAATATAGGAGCATCACATAACTCTCTGATGATTCCGTCCAAGGAAATTTTTTCTCCTACTTTTATCTCTTCTGATAAACTTTGTCTTATCCTTTATATAAGGTGCAGAGGGATGACAAGTTATGGTGACAGATTTTTTCTTAGTTATATTCTAAAACAGTATGGGACAGAAAGTCTAGTGGTTATTTGAAAAAATGTGAGTGTGTTAGGGTTCTCTTAACCAAATGGGTTTACATTCACTATGTATAGCCACACAAAAATTAAAATATTAATCCTAACACAGAGAAAGGGAAACAATAGCATACATGTGTATAATTTATTATGAATATTGGTTCACACGATTACGGATTCCAAGAAATCCCACAATCTGCCATCTGAAACCTGGAGAACCAGAAAAGACGGTGATGTAATTCAGTTTGAGTCTAAGGCCTGAGACCTAGGAGGTACCTCTGGTGTAGGTCTCAGAGTTTAAAGACCCAAGAACAAGTAGCTCTGATGTCTAATGGTAGGAAAAGATAAATGTGCCAGATCAAGAAGAGACAGTAAATTCACTCTTCCTCTGACTTTTTGTTCTAGTTAGACACTTAAGGGCTTGGATGATGCCCACCCACACTGGTGATTTCTATCTTTACTCAGTCTACCCAATGGAATGCTAATCTCTTTCAAAAACAAATACACACAGAAATAATGGTTTATCTGCTCTCTAGAGATTCCTTACTCTAGTTAAATTAACACATAAAATCAATAATTATATTGGCTATTTGAAATCCATTGTCTTGTTTTGAGACCTTTTTAAAATGCCAAATCAAGAAAAATACCTGTTTGGCCTCTTGCTACCTAAGCAGTAAGACAAAGTCCAAACAAGTAGAAAAATGTGAATCCTAATGAGAGTGCTCCAAATCAGCACTACCTTTTTTTTATTTCTAATATTAATTAGCAACCCATAGTCCAATCCTCATTTGAGTGCATAAAGAACCAGATAGGAACTGTGGAAGGAAAATCAGAGATAACAAACACCTAATTTATGTTGGTTTTGTAGGTAAAACTTTTGCCAAATGGGTTTACATTCACTATGTATAGCCACACAAAGATGAGAAGATTAAGTCTCAGAAAATTGAGTTGACCATATCTAGACATATGTATTAAGTAATCTAAAAATGGACAGAGAGTTTTCAATTTTCGTATACTCCAATACACATTTAGTTCTAATGAGAACAAACCTTGCAACTTATTCAGAATGAGCCTTGTACAATTTATTTAGAATATTAATATGCTTCTTGTGGTGGCTGTATTTAATTGTGTAAACAGTTTTACTAGTAAAGCATTGATGATAGAATAGCACAGTATTTTCTACATGATAGTTTACTATGGCTTATTGAGTGCAGGTGAAAAGTGGGCATCATTATAAGAGGAAAGAAGAAGGTTAGGCTAAAAGGAGAGTACTGGAGCTTTAGCTTTGGTGAAATAAAGTCTTGAGTGTTTCAAAATAGTCTATCAGAAGTTTTCAATTTAAAGGCGAAGTATTCCTCTAAGACATAAGCAAAGCAACTTGGATACATGAATTTTAAAGAATACCTTCGTCAATATTGTATATAGATATAAATAAGCATTATATAGTGTTTGTTCAGTTTTCTTTATTATAGGAAAATATATATAAATATAACTTTTTATATGAATAATTTCAAACGTATACACGTTAAACAGAATAATATAACAAACCTCTATGTACCTAGTACCCTTTTTAAATAAATCATCGATATTTCCGTCAATTTTATTTCATCTATAACTTCCTATACTTCCAAACTTCTCACTTCACTATTTTACATACATTGAAATCCAATAGACTTCGAATATTGATACATCAATGTGACCCATATCCTAAATTATTAATGTTTTTAAGAAGATACTTTTAGTATAAATAGTAGTCAATAAGTTTTAGACTGGCTTGCATTTCTGTTTCAACTTCTGTGAGCAAATCAAGAAGCTTATTTGATGCCTGGACAATAAATTTAATAAAACTTATTGTTTGCAGGCAATTTTGAGTGTTGACTGAGACTGTCAGAAGTAACAAATAATCTTCTTTATATAGCTCTGTGCTGAGTAGGCTTAAACAGCCTCTGCCGCTATAATGCAATGTAATTATAAGACATGATTACAACTGATTATAATCAATCAGCATAGTCTTAAGTGTAATTTATATTGCTGCAGCTGTGGTTAGATTAAATCATCACATAAGATACAATTTCCACTAGATATGTGAAATTATTTGAACAAACCCAAATACAGTAAACTCATAATACCATAAATGTATAGTAAATTTTGCCAATTGTGTAATACTTTAGGACTCTGCTTATCACAAAATAAGTCTTCCCCCTACAGAGTTTAGTCTTTACTTGAAAGACAAAACTGTTGTTTTGCCCAGGTTGGCAGATATGATTTCTGTCTGTTAGTTCTGCCCCTGCCAATATTTTATGCACAATATGTAGGGAGATTGTTGTATTTGAAAAGAAGTCTACTAAGATTATGTAGCTAGGTCCCTTCTGACCTTAGTTGAAGGTGAAACAGAAGAAGATTTCTAAATTTAATTTCAATCTCTAAAGCAATCATTTCAATCCTGGCCTTACAGTTAAAACTCAGATTCACCAAACATGTATTTGTGGAAACTAGTCTAATTATTTTCTGTCCCTAATCTCAATCCACTCACACTACAAAAGTGGACCTATTTAGAAAGTAAAGGATATCACTCTAGATACTTTAAACCCATGTAGGAGGAAAGTCGCTTATAGAATGCTTGGCAGAGAACAGGGTAAAACTGGGACCTTTTTATATTGTAAGGTGCCACTGATTCTAATCACACATAGATAAAAAAGGAAAAATACTTGCCCTTCTTCCAGTATGGAGCCGTTGTGAGGATCAAAAGATCTAATTCACATAAATTCTCTGAACTCAATCCAAAATTATTAACACCATTCTTAAATGATCTATTGTTTCGTTATGATTGATTTCATTTTGATTCTAGAGCCAAATGATGCAAAAATAACAAAAGCATATTAAAATTTCAACAGAAGTGTTTTTCTATGTAACTTCTCTTCTAGGAATAATACAATTAACATAACACTGCCCACCTTTTGTTCAATCTCTGGAAAGGATTGTTATGTAGATAGTAATTTAATCAAGTAAGCTGAAAGTGTGAGAAGAGTAGTTTTGGCAGCCCATAGATGCAGCTGTTTGGCTGGAATACAAGTTCACTACCAAATAAGAAAACATGTTTTAATAACTTAAAGTCTGAAAAATATTCATTCAGCTTTCAATGTTAAAATCCTGCAATATTTTGTGCAGACTCACAAAGCATTATGAAACTCAAAATAAATACTCAAGTTTTTTTCTTTTAAATTCTGTCACTAAAACATTAACTTTAGCTATCAAAAGAGATAAGAGGGTATACCATAGAAAATTTACAACAGTCAGATCTCCCTTGAGCGTTAATGGTTTCCAATGCATATTTAAGATGTTTGTGTTTTTTAATGTTTGAAAAGGAACAGCTTTTTCTCCTGCACTAATAAAGCATCAGCTTTCTCTGAATGTAAAAACCTCTCAGTCTTTAAAAAGAATGATGATATTGATATGAGTACTGATTACATTTTTAAAAGCAGAAAAATAAGTCTCACTGTTGAGAAATTTATTTAAAATCAAACTCGTGAACTATTGATATATCCCCAGGTGAATGCTAACTTTATATGAATGAAGAAGATTGGTGGGAACAACACAAAGATAGTAAATACAGAGCCTGCAGAGGCTATCTGTCAGTAGATATTAAAAAATTACCTGCCTTTTCATAAATATTTGATCTTTGCCTACCTCATAGAACCATTTTGTTCCTTAAATAAAGAATACAAAATAATTCCACTCAAAGTCTACACTATTTTATTAAGGGGAGCCTAATATATATTATTTTTTAGAATTTTCTTGTCAAAACTTTTTCTTTGAAATTTGGGATCATAAAAATACTGGATCTAGCCTCTTTCTCCCTGAGTATAGTTATCTAAGAGAAGCTCATAATGTGTCTGGGCACACTGGAGACATGAACAAATGGTAGCAAGGTCACCCATCAGCTGCAGTGAGTGTCATGGACTTCTCCAGGTAGAGTTCCTTACAGGACCAGAAAGCTTTATAAGAATAAGGCCAGCATGTGGAAGCAGGTGTTGCAATCCAAGGCCAGATGTTCCCCTCCCTGACTGTTACCAGGTCTTAGAAACTTCTTATATCCCACTAGGCATCATCTTAAGGAGGATGTATGGCAAGAGTTAGAATCTGGAAGATAAAGAATTTTCAGGCTAGGCATGGTGGCTCATGTCTGTAATCCCAGCACTTTGGTAGACTGTATTAGTTCATTTTTGTGCTGCTAATAAAAACATACCTGAGATTGGGCAATTTGCAAAAGAAAAAGGTTTAATTGGACTTAGAATTCCACGTGACTGGAGAAGCCTCACAATCATGGTAGAAGTCTAGGAGGAGCAAGTGACGTCTTACATGGATGGCAGCAGGCAAAGACAATGAGAAAGATGCAAAAGCAGAAACTCTTGATAAGACCATCAGATCTCATGAGACTTATTGACTACCATGAGAACAGTGTGATTCAATAATTTCCCACTGTGTCACTCTCACCACATGTAAGAATTATGGGAGTACAATTCAAGATGAGATTTGGGTGGCAACAGAGAACCAACCATCTCATTCTGCCCCTGGACCCTACCAAATCTCATGTCTTCATATTTCAAAACCAATCATGCCTTCCCAACAGTCTCTCAAAGTCTTAACTAATTTCAGTATTAACTCAGAAGTCCACAGTACAAAATCTTATCTGAGACAAGGTAATTCCCTTTCACTGATGAGCCTGTAAAATCAAAAGCAAGCTAGTTATTTCCTAGATACAATGTGGGTACAGACATTAGATAAGTATAACAATTCCAGAAGGGAGAAATTGGCCAAAACAAAGGGGTTACAGGGCCCATGAAAGTCGGAAATCCAGCAGGGCAGTCGAATCTTAAAGCTCCAAAATGATCTCCTTTGGCTCCACGTTTCACATCCAGGTCACACTGATGCAAGAGGTGGGTTCCCATGGTCTTGGGCAGCTCCTCCCTGTGGCTTTGCAGGGTATAGCCTCCCTCCTGGCTGCTTTCATGGGTTGTTGTTTAGTGTCTGCAGCTTTTCCACATGCATGGTGCAAGCTGTTGGTGGATCTATCATTCTGGGGTCTGGAGGATGGTAGCCCTCTTCTCACAGCTCCAGTAGGTTAGTGTCCCAGTAGGGACTCTGTGTGGGGGTTTCCACTCCACATTTTCCTTCTGCACTGCCCTAGCAGAGGTTCTCCATGAGAGCCCCCCTACTGCAGCAAACTTCTGCCCGGACTTTCCATATATCTTCTGAAATGCAGGCGGAGGTTCCCAAACATCAGTTGTTGACTTCTGTGTGCCCATAGGCTCAACACCAAGGCTTGGGGCTTGTACCATCTGAAGCCATGGCCCAAGCTCTATGTTGGCTCTTTTCAGCCACAGCTGGGACGCAGGCCACAAATTTCCTAGGCTGCACACAGCACAGCGACCTGGACCTGGCCCATGAAACCATTTTCTGCTAGGCCTCCAGACCTGTGATGGGAGGGGCTGCTGTGAAGACCTCTGACATGTCCTACAGACATTTTCTCCATTGTCTTGGGGATTAACATTCAGTTTCTTGTTACTGTTCCAAATTTCTGCAGCCAACTTGACTTTCCGCTCAGAAAATAGGGGTTTTTGGTATCGCATCGACAGGTTGCAGATTTTCTGAACTTTTATGCTGTGCTTCCCTTATAAAACTGATGCCTTTAACAGCAACCAAGTTACCTCTTGAATGCTTTGCTGTTTAGAAATTTCTTCCACCAGATACATGTCTCTCTAAGTTCAAAGTTCCACAAATCTCTAGGGCAGGGACAAAATGCGCCAGTCTCTGCTAAAACATAATAAGAATCACCTTTGCTCCAGTTCCCAACAAGTTCCTCATCTCATCTGAGACCACCTCAGCCTGGACCTTATTGTCCATAGTGCTATCAGCACTTTGGTCAAAGCCATTCAACAAGTCTATAGGAAGTTCCAAACTTTCCCCCATTTTCCTGTCTTCTTGTGAACCCTCCAATCTGTTCCAACCTCTGCCTTTTACCCCATTCCAAAGTCTCTTCCCCAGTTTTGGGTATCTTTTCAGCAGTGCCCCTCTCTACTGGTACCAATTTACTGTATTAGTCTGTTTTCATACTGCTGATAAAGATATACCTGAGACTGGGCAATTTACAAAAGAAAGATATTTGATTGGACTTATAGTCTACATGGCTGGGGAAGCCTCACAATTATGGTGGAAGGCAAAGAGGAGTAAGTCACATCTTACACGGATGGCAGCAGGCAGAGAGAATGAGAAAGACACAAAAGCAGAAACCTCTAATAAAACCACCAGATCTCATGAGGCTTATTCACTACCATGAGAACAGTGTGGGGCAAACTGCCCCATGATTCAATTATCTCCTACCAGGTCCCTCCCACAACATGTGGGAATTATAGGAGTACAATTCAAAATGAGATTTGGGTGGTGACACAGAACCAAACTGTATCAGAGGCCAAGGTGGGTGGATCAATTGAGGTCAGGAGTTTAAGGCAGCCTGGTCAACATGGTGAAACCCCATCTCTACTAAAAATACAAAAGTTAGCCAGACTTGGTGGCACATGCCTGTAATCCCAGCTACTCAGGAGGCTGAGGCAGGAGAATTGGTTGAACCTGGGAGGCAGAGATTACAGTGAGCCCAGATCATGCCACTGCACTCCAGCCTAGGTATCAGAGCAAGACTCCACCTCAAAAAAAAAAAAGCATTTTCTCAGAATAGACTGAATCATCCAGGTTGAATGGAGGCCATGAGGACACCATTCATACCCATCTACCTTTAGTTCTTGATGGAGATGCTATTCATCCTAACCTCCCTTTAGCTCTTACTAGACTCCTAAACTGGCTGTAGAAACCAAGTAGACACCAGGTAGATTAACAAGAGAAAATTATACTAATTGTATTAGTTTTACATGTATATGGGGATCTTCACAAGAGAGTAAAGTCTGAAGAAGGGGCCAAGGTAAGATGCTCTTGTATTTTTTCAGACAAAGAGCAATAAATTTGAGAAGAAATGACAGTTCAAAGAAAAACTGGTTAGGATGCTAAAATGTTCTAGGGGAGTCTCCAGGAGATATATTGGTGGGTGAGGGGTTTTGCGGGGGAGAGGGGCAGTGAAGCAGGTGGACGATAAGGGTTGCTTAATTAAATATGTTTATATGTTTATTCAGGTTCATTGCAGCCATCAACTCCAAGTCTCTGATGACAGGGCTATTTTTCACTGTGATATGGAGAAGGTACTCCTCCCAGGAGAACTTTTATCACTTGCTGAATGCCAGAAGAAACAAATCAGTTTGCCCTTTCTGTAATTACAATTTATTCCAGTCTTTTCAACTCTAAATAATCAATATACCAATCTGGAAATTTTAGGATTAGCACATTCATCACTCCTTCATTGTCCAGTCTCTGTTCCCCATTACCTGGGCAATACAAGAGGAAGTTTATATCATTTATAGAAAATAATGAAGCAATATTTTTAGACATTCCTAGCCACATACTTTACATTTCTTCAGTCTTATTATCCTTCCATAACATGTTTATTTTCCTACTTCCAAAACAATAATGGTACACTAGCTACTTCTCTCTTAAACTTCTTTATTTCATCCTTTCCCTAACTACATTTCCAATTCCTCTTCTACCAGTTATTTTGCCCCATTCTCAACCCCAATATTCCTTACGCTTCATTCAACAAATGTTTGTTGATTTTACTATTGTTTTAGGATTTCCAGAATTAGCAAATAAAAATACCAGATGCTAGTTTAATTTGAATGTTATACAAAATAAGAAATGATCGTTTAGTATAAGTTTGCTTCACATATTGCATGAGGCATACTTACACTAAAAAAAAGTTATTATCTGCAATTGAAATTTAACTGGGCATTCTGTATTTTAGCTGACAACCCTATACACTTCTACATTTATGTGATTTGAGATTTCTTTTTCTTCCTGAATTATCCAAGCAATTAAAAGAAGCATGCCCCTTTGTGGAATACACATTGTTTTACTTCCTTTTTAAATTATCGTAATAAGACAATATAAAAAGTCTTTAAATATGTTAACCCCTGAATTCAAATATACAAGCAGGACACTTTTTATACCTGTGAAATTAAGATTCACACTTTGATTTTCCATACAAAGGCTAGGTCAGTAGGCCTCCCTGTGGCTATTTAACAAACATAATACTAACTCAACTCCAATTAAGATAAAAAGAATTCTTTTGATAGAAATTCAGGCTAGATTTTAAAAGACTGGAAATCCATTATATGCTTCATCACTCTTACTTGAGGTGAACATAAAAGTCACTCTTGTGGCAACCCCAATGCCCATTCCATTTCATTCTGCCTAATTACCATACTTAATACAAACCTCAAGCTAAGTTACTGATAAAGTGTTTCAGTTATCTATTCTTGTGTAGCAAACCACCCCAAAACTTAGTGGTTTAAGAGACCACTTATTTTCTTTGCTCATAGTTCTACAATGTTGGCTAGATTTGGCTGAATAGTTATTTTGCTGGCTGGCTGGCTGGTGATCTATTGGATGGACATAGTCAGGGAGGAAGATGGCTAGAGACTGGGCTTTGCTAGAACCCTAGGATATCTGGATTTCCCTCTCCCCATATTTTTCTGGGCCTTTCTTTCTTCATGTGGCCTCTTTTCACTGCTTGTTCCACGTGGTCTCCTCAGTAGAAGAACTGACCTTGATTTGTCATGTTTCTCAAGTACACAGAATTGGAAGCTAGTACGCCTTCTTAAAACACAGGCCGGAAACTTCTGCATAGGTCAGTGCCCCTCCCACCACATCCTGTTGATCACAGTGAGTCACAAGGCCAGCACAACTCAAAGGGAATACCTAGAAGTGTGGCTAATTTGGAGGAATCAATATAACAGATAACCACATTTAGTTAAGTGTTAATCAAAAGGTAGCAACTTAAACAACTTAATTTAATCAAGTTTTGATTATACAATAAATATTTTATGCATTTATTATTTTTTAAATTTCTTAAATGAAATTGGGAACAGATGAAAAAACTTGTTCCAGTACATAAAACTATTAATGTGACTAGAGTCCTAGATTCTTGTTAAATATATATTAGTTTATTTATTTATTTGTGCCATAAGTCACATACAGGCAATCACACAAACCTTATTTGCACAAATTCATGAATTTTTGCATTTGTGTGTTATTGTATAAACACTACTCAGATGAAAACATTGAACATTTAAGCACTCTAGAGCACCTCCTGTGCCCCTTCTTCCTCAGTTCCTTCCAAGGTTGCCATTGTGCCATTTATAACCACAGATTAATTTTACTCGCTTTTGTGTAAGTTATGTTTTTTTTTTTTTTGGTAAATATTCATGAGTACTTGAAAACAATATGCATACTGCAGACTTATGCTCTACTTCTGTACAGATCAATCAGGTAAATTTGGTTACTGTTTTTCAAATTATCAATATCCTCATTAATTTTTTTCTGCTTATTCTCCGAGCTATTTGGAAAGGCATATTACAATGTCCAACTATGTCTGAACACTTCCCTATTTCTCCCATAACTTCCATCAACTCCTGCTTTTTAAATTTTTAAGACGAGTTGTTAGGTTAATACACGTGGTTTTAAGGTACTTTAGCTACTTATGTGCTTAATCTTTTATTCTCACCTTATTTGTTTAATAACTACTATGGACAGTTAGTGTGCTAAGAAGACCAATTTTTTGTTTCCAAAATAAACATACAGTGTTACCTAAAAAATTTCATGCTATAAAATCATAGTTGTACACCTTTCTGTTATCTGTTCAGTTTAAGTAGAATATGAGACTACAAACACAGAATATGGTTTCTGATGTCACTAAATAAGTCATATTGTATTTTTTTTCAGTTTGGATGATTTTATTTGTACACCTGTGGATAACCGTATGCACTAATGACAGGTGTTCTGTACCATATCACCTACCAACATGTAGCCATTTCCAGTTTATTTAAACATCCCTCAGGTTCCCTACATGAACAGATGCCTAATTCCTCTACAGTATTCAGTTCAAGTGAAGATATGTTCTTTTCAAGTAGTGAAATTATTTCCAAAAGTGAGAATTTTTCTCACACTTCTCTGACCACAATTATCATCCCACCTATTATCTTCTTTGAAATAATATACACCCCATTGAAGGGAATTTCGTTTTTTTTGACCTTTGTCTCAGCAAATGTCAAGAAAAACTAAAATTTTAGTTTTTAAATTGTCCTTAGATGTTAATTCTCTTAGACCTGCACCATCCTCAAATAAGGAGAAAGTAGCTTGATAACCTTCAATACAAATTTGTATTTGACAATTTCCTGCTCTTCTTTTGTGATTTCATTTTTGTTCTCCCAAGATGTTCTTGGAAAATATTGATTTTACCAGAGCAGTTACATAAGACAAATGGGGAAATTCCAAAGAATTTGCTGAAAAGTTAACTCAATCTTCAAGTGAATATTGGATACATTTGATAGAAACACTAAAAAAATTTTTGTCAGTTTTCATTTATTTGATTAGGGAGGATACACACACACACCCCTTGATATTCTATTATTAATCAACTTATTTTTTATTTATATACTTCATATAAGTAGTTCAACATAATTTCCATCAAGTCAGCATGGAAAATATTTTTTAGAAGTGCTCAGTAAAATTACATATAATGATTTAGAGTTTATAGCAGAGATCACATTTTACTCTTATGTGTCTTGATAATTACAATTTGCTATTTTTAAGAGGATTAAAATGTAAAACCTCAAAATGCCATATGGTGCAAATTGTATAAGGAGAGCAATGGCACATTCACATTTTAAATAAATATATTTTATAATTTAAGAAAAACATTATGATTTAGTAATAATTTGATACATTTTGATAAATTTTACTCAAGTAAAAAGATGGGAGTTAGGCTGTGATTAAGAGCTCTGCCGTTATCCAACTTACGTGTCTAACTAGCCAACTAACTTGATGAGCGTACGCTAATCATTTAAATCCCACGAGCATAAGTATTTTCATATGTAAAATGGTAGACTGAAACAAGTCGATCTTTTTGGTAATCATAAGAAAAAATTTTATCAGAACAGTCATTAGGAAAAAGTACCAAAAAATGAAATATTTCTCATATTTGACTATAAGAAAATGTTGATTATTTAAAGGGAAAATGTGAACAAGAAAAACTAGGTGAATGACCAAAACATTAAAGAAAAACTGAAGGTATTTAAAATGTAAAATTGAATGTATTTATATATAGTTTAATTTCTAAGTTGTAGGACAAGAACAACTTGGTCTTCCAAAAAGAAAAAAACGTACTTACATGGAAGCTCAGCAGGACGATTTCAATCACAAATTGGGTTAATTAACTGGTTTCTGTGGAACTTTGTAAAGGTTAAGTGTAAGAAAAATGTAACTTGTAATTTAAAATTCATTTTCTCATTTATTCTTTTCTAGTCCTATGAAGTGAAATAACATATAGATCGAGAAAAAGTAGGCCACTGAAAAAGGGAGTTCCTTCCTTCTATCTTCTCCCCGACAGACTATGAAAGTCTGACTTCTGCCTGGCATTTGGAAAAAGCAATTGCTTAAAAACCTGTAAGTACTACTGAGGAGTTAATTGATTCTGAAAATGCAGTGACAACAGTAGCATTGTGCAATGAAGAACAGCAGGGAGTCCAAGACCAGGCTGACTTCCTATTGCCCCAGTGGCCCTAAGGTTGAAGTTTCTGCCTACATCCAGAATCTTTTCTGTGAAGACTGAGGAATGTCTTCTGACTGCCCTAAAAAAGAGAAAAACTAATTCCATTAGGTATGTTTAAGTCTGCTTGAATAACAGCCTGTCCTGATTTGTACCAAAATACATGTACTGAGGTTTTTGTTTGTTTGCTTTAATATGGGTATTACACATACAAAATCTACATACATGATTCTGAGATTTCAGTTTAGTTTAACCACCTTTTATTAAAGACCTGATATGCTAGATAGGTTTCGAGTATAAAAGGAATAAGGTGTGGCTTCAACATTCAGTTTTTTATCTGCAACATGCCTCTAATTGTTTACACGTCTTCTGTATATGACTTCTCTTCAACATCTTTTCTTTTAAACAGTTGAGTAGGTCCATCCAATCAGTTTAATTTCCTTTTGTAAAAATGTGTATTATGGTCTAACGTGAATAATCATTATGGAAGAAACTACTATGTGCTTGACACTGCTAGGCTTGTTTACATAAAAGAAAATCTTATTCAGTCATCAAAATTGTTTTTATGTTATACATAGGGAAAGTGCCTAATCCAAGACGATTCAATTACAATGTAATAGAAACAGGGGTTTGCTAGCCCTCATGATTGCATGCTGTATGCTCTACACTATTGTAGCTGGGCTGCAAATGATGGTTGACCATGGGATTTTAGCATAATAAAGTGTTACTGAGTAACCCTAACATTAAAATTTGAAGTGTGATTTGAAATTTGGCAATGCTGTGCTCTTGCTAGAAGATCTTGAACAATCCACTTAACCTTTCTGTGCCTTAGATTTCTCGATTTTACATAGGGATAGTTTACCTCATAGTATTACTCTGATGATTACTTTAGTTAGCATATGTATAGTTAATATATGAAGAGGTCATACTGACAGATGCATCAAGTTAGCTATTATTATTACTAAATAAGAACAATCTGACAGATTTTCAACCTGATTGTGAAGTGATTTCACAGAGTTCTTAAGACTAAATAATACCATCTACAAAAACATGCTTAGACTTGTATCTGACAGTAAATTTCACCTATTACAGTAATTGAATGTGATTAACACCACATATTAATCCATCATATATCTCATTTGCAGATCATTCTGTCCACATTCAAAAATGGAGAAAAACAAACTTAGGAGATTTCTCTTTTGGTGATGAAACTGATGGCTAACTTTATTAAACAGACCAGTCAAACAAATTCTAATTTTCAACCAAAGGGAATAAAATCTATGACAAATATATGAAGAAATAGTAAAATTCAAGAGGCAGATTTCTTCATCAGTAAATGGGATATGTTGAATGGAATTATTTTTAAGGTCCATTCAAATTCAACTGCCTCTTTTCTGATCAGCCTATTTTTTTTTATTTGATCAGCCTATTTTCTTTAAACAAACAGCAATTATATTTCCAGAATGTTCATGCTGGAGACACATTTGGAGTGGATGGGTTGTTGGGTTGAGGAAGCACGAGGTGACTTGTCTTCAACTGTGTATGCATAGAAAACACAGACTAGGTTTCATGTGTATTGAACATTTATAAACAAATTATGTTTATGGTTGACTAAAACCCTTCAAGAGCAGCCCCTCCGCTGATAGTAAATATGAAACTAAATAAGTCTTTGCTTACAATATATTATGTACATTCATGCTTTGAATTAAACATATTTTATATTTTATAAAAATCTATAACTATTAATTTATTCCTAAAATGGAAAGAAGAATGGCAAGGAAGGGTGTAGGGAAATGGTATTCTGCCACAATTCTTGCAATGATTTTTTAGGTCATACGGATAAGTCATTCAGTTCTACTCTCCTCAATTTTTTCACTGTAAAATGCTAGAAATGTATAAATTTCTAATACCTATTCTACTCTATTTGTTCATATATATATTCAATGTTTACTATTCATTCTGTTTTATTAATAAGTTGGCAATTTCATATTTAACAAAGAAGCTAATTAAATATCACATATTTTCTTATAGGTTGTAAATAAAGAAAGCAATATGTTACAGATGCATCATTTTATTGGTTACAAAAGAATTGATTCCTCCAAAGTTGTCCTTTGGTATATCCTGTATAACAGTGGTCTTTAAATGAGACATTTTCAATCATAGACTAAAGCTAAATTTTCATTTCCCTTTCACTACGACTATGTTGCCATCTGCCATCTGTGTCATAGCAGACCAGAGATTGTTTATTTATAAGAATATAGCTTTAGATCCTTGGACCATAGGATTGCATAAAATCTGTTTGTGACTGAAGAGATCTTGAATATCCCAAGGAAATAACTATCTCTGCACACAGAGCTTAAACAGAGCATATATTCCCAATTGCATATTCACTTTAAACTGAAAAGCATGTAATACCTTGAAAACAATAATAAGATAATATATCCTGGTTAATTAGAGCCAGAGAAACAGCTTCTCCCTTTACTGTTGTATTCTTACAGCACACGTGAGTGTGGCAGTAATATTTAACTTGTCAGTCAAGATGTTTGAGAAAATCATCATATTAATGAGTCTTAGGCAGTAATGAAAGGATGTGCCTGGCATACTTGTTTATAAAATTTGCCAGACTCATTAAAAGTCAGTTACATCGTATTAGCAATAATGGACATGTTGCTGTAAACACAACAGCCTGGCCATTCCTACTTGTAATTATCAGTGATAAACTTGCCTGAATATAATACTATACAAGCAAGACAATCACATTTTTTTAAGAAACAGGAAAACATTTCTTTAAAATTTTCCCTAAAATGCCAGAAATACATTTTCCTACCTATCAGACATAATATATACTGATAAGTAGAAATAACACGCCTTGTCCATAATACAAAGAAATGCAAAAATAACATCTTTAATGAAAGAATGATTTATGGCCTTTAATCTGTATTAACGAAAGGGAAATATTAATGTTATTTTCTTCATTGGCCATTTCATAAATATGGGTATATTCATCATGACTCTAAACATGCCTTATCAGTTACACAATGTAAGCCTCAGAACCATTCCTTATTGTTCCTCCATAAACAGTTCTGTTTGTATGTACTCATATATAAAAATTCTTCCATGCATTATAGGCAGCTGAATTAAAAGTTCACTCATTTATTTAACAAATACCGATTGGGCAAAAGCTTTGTAACGAGCACGAGGCATAAGCATTGAATACAGGCACTGTAGCCATATCAGTAAATGATATAGACACGTAGCTCAGCCACTTGAAGCCTACAGATAAGTAAATCAATGTTGAACGTGGCGAAGAACTAACATTTTGTACTCACCTTTAAAAATTCTGTTCAAACATCATTTTCTTAAGGAAGACATACAGGAAACACCAAAGCAGCTCGGTGCCTCCTGTTAGACCTAATAATGGCTAATACTTTCGCTCTAAAATAGACCTAATAATGGTCTATTTTTCATATGTATAATATATATTTTAAATTTTAATTAAATAATTGGAATATTAGTTGTTTAATGTCTGTTTTCCATCTAGAATGTAAGATCTGCAAGAACAGAAACTGTTTCTTTTCATATTCTGCTATACCTCCCATGCCTGGAAATTGACTTACACAAAAGTTAATGAGCATGATTTTATTTGATTCTACAAACAATAGCATGATATTTGCAGAGTCAAACTAATTAATACAACCATACCAGATTTCTTGATTAATGGCTTTTTACATTCAGCACTGTGAATACATTTTTCTGTCGCTTTCTGTCTTCCATGGTTTTTCTCCATGAGAAAGCAGCTGTAAATTTAATTGAGGATTTCTTGTATGTGATGAGTCACTTCTCTGCTGACACTTTCTCAATTGTCCCTTTGTTTTTACATAGCTTGATTATGATGTATTTAGGTGTGGTTCTCTTTGAATTGGTATTGCATAGAGTTCATTCTCAGACATGTAGATTAATATTTTTCAGCAAATTTGAGAAATTTTAGGCCATGGTTTTCTCGACGTTCTTCTAACTGTTTCTCTCTCTCTTTCCCTTCTGTGACTCCTATTATGCACATATTGTTACCCTTGGTAGTTTTACATCTGTCTTTGAAGCCCTGTTTACGCTGGGTGTTGCCTTCAAAGCTCAGACAGGCAATTTCCAAATCGGCCTATTCAATTATTTGCACAGAATCTCACAATCAGCCAGAGGTAAGAGCAGCTTAAGTTCTTTCAAGATCTCTCATAGATACATATATCATCCATATATCCAGATGGTATTAAAGATACTCTCTAGACATCCCTTGCTTTAGCTTTTTTTTTTTTTCAGTGATTTGGTTAGCTTCTTCTTTTCCCCAACTGGTAGTGCTAACTATATTATTTCTTCAGGGTTGATTTTGGGAGTGAGAGGTAGCCAACCATGTTAGTTTGCCACCATGTTGAAATAAATCAGATGCTCCCTCATATGTAAAATATGACAAGAAAAACTTGTGGGAGAATAAATCGTACAAGAAAGAAATTTGGGAAAAATAGTTGGGAAGACTATGGTAGTGAGAAATGACAAGAGAAAAGATGATGGTCTGGAAGTCAGTGGATCTGACTATAATTTGTAGGTGAAGCACATGAGCTTCTAATGGAATGTGTGTGCTGATTGTGAGTGTTGAATCCATGTATACTGTGAGGTGTTCACCCAAACAACTGGTGGATGGTCATGCCATTTACTAAGATAGACTGAGGGATTAGGTAGAGAAAAGGAGTCAAGGTATTTTAAGCACATTAAGTTTTAATTCAATTTACTCTCCAAATGCTAATGTTAAGTAGGATATATAGTCTAGAACTGAGGGAAGGCATGCATATGGAGAACCATCATTAGATAGATAATAAAGAAAAGCATGGGATTAGGTGAGTTCATTTGTTGGGAGAATACTGACGTTAAAGAAAATGATCCCAGGCCTGCAATCTAGGTTCAAAATGTAAACATTGGATAAAGGAGAAAGATAAGCAACAAAGGCTGAAATACATGATGACAGTAATACCAAGAAATGTATAATCTCATAAAAGCAAGATAAATTTAGTCTTTTAAGCCCAACTGGAATAAATTGAAGAAATAATGAGGATTGAGAAAGCACCAATTGAAGAGTAAAGAAAATCTCTGGGGGAATTATTGTCATATAAAATTGATGCTAGAAATGGAAAGTTAGCAGGAAGTAAAGATAGCTTTTATTAAGTGAGAGATAGTAAAACAAGTGGGTGTATGTGCGTGGGTGGGTGTTTGTGTACTGATATCAGTAATCCAGGAGAGAAAAAAAAATAGATGGTGTGAAGTAAATAGTTACAAAAATGAAGTCTAAAATAAATGAAAGGTGAGTAGAATCTATTCCTTCTTCCTATCAGTTCTAGTCAGACTAATCACCAAACACTTTCAGAGTTACATATCTTTTTTAAAAACTTGCAAAAAGACCTGTGTACATAGGAAGTACTTTGCTGTCTCTCCAAAAGTTACATTGTAAGTGCATTTCCTGGTCTGTGTTATATACTGTTACAAGGAGCAAGGAGAATTTATTTCTGAGAGAATCAGCAATCAAGTAGCTCTGAATTCTCTCAAGTTCAAAGGTATGTCTGACAAAGTCCAACCAGGAAAACCAACACCACTCGAGATTTTTCACACTGATGGACTTTCATTTAAAACATTTGTTTCATAGGTAACAGGAAATTAAAAAGCCAAACAGGGGATATTAAGGGAATCTAGAAATTAGCAACAACAGAAAGTCACAACTATTCCTAGGTTGTTTGGAGAATTTGGTTTTAGCAGAGTGTAGAGGAGGCCAGTGGAAGCAGGAGATGTGTGGGAAGTAATCTTTCCAGAAATGACACAGAAACAGAGAGGGAAGAAAAAATATTCTCTCTTCTTTCTTTCTTCCAACCTCTAATCTTCTGCCAAAGCCTCTTATTGCCAAACTTTGCCAGAAACCAGGGAATAAGGGGGCATAACATAGCGCCCTCCATGAACAGAGCTGAATGTTTGGATAGGAATGCAGCTGAGAACAAATTAATGGTTGATTAAAATAGACAATATTAACCTTTCACAGAGAAGAAATGTCAAACTATTTCTTGCAATTGCAAGAAATAGTGCAAGAAATTAATGCAACTGTATTCACAGATAAAAATTAAAATGATAAATTTTCCAGTAGAAAAAGTAAGACAACCATAAGAAAGTTTGCTAAAAATGCATCTTCTTAAAGTAAAATAATATATGTTACATGAGATTAGAAACTCTCTATTCTGTCCTATGCTGTATCACTGCAACCTAGGACAGTATCAGACATATAATAACTATTGTATAAATGTGTTTGTTGAACAAATAAATAGATTGAAATGTTTCATAGAATACTCAAAGCTATATTTGTAAACTTGGGATATCTGGAAAATTTATATTTGTGACTTAAAATGGGACCAATACTAGAATATATAACTATCTTCCTATAACAAAAATATTATTGATATAGTAGATATCAAAAGAATGACATTAGAAAGCGAATGATCAAGTAAACAAAAATTAAGAATAAGTCTAATGAAAGTATCTTACCTGTATAAGAAACTCTGTGTGTAAGTATTCCTTTGTGCACTAGTAACTATTGCAGTTCCTGGATGACATCGACCAGCTGGATATTCTGATCTCCAGGAACATGGGGACATTTTTTTTTGGGGGGGTAAGATTTAGTGCATCTCAAATCTTTGTTAATATAATTTTTTTCTTTTAGAGTAATATTTTAGAATCAGATTTTCCTTTAACTCCTTTGACATAAGGCTTCAACACTAGTACACACATAATTTGTGATTTTTGTTGGATAACATTAACATTTTATTTGCTATTTCAATTCTAAAGTGATAATTATGTAATTTTTGTAGGCAATTTTTATTGAGTTAAAACTGTCATTCCAAAATTAACATAATACTATACATGTAGTAGCTTCTCTAAACATACATGTTGAGAATATCACTTTAAGTTTTGATGAACATCTTAAGTTACAGTATATCACTGTAAAAAATATACATTATCTATATACTTATTTGTACTCTTTTAAAAGTGAATTGCATACATTTTAATTTAAAACTATGTATTTAATTTCCACGCTTGTGGATAAAAACCATAAAAAGCCATCATCAGGATATGTTTTCTATGGGATTTATTTCATTACCACGTTTATCTTGTTCAGATGAGTTATTTGATGTACAAATATTGAATTTAAAAAATATGACAAGTGCCAGTCCATATACTGCAAATGAGTTTGACCTTCATTTGGATTTCTTGTCTGCCAGTGTAAATAAATCAGGTTGGTTAACAGGCAATTTGTATTATTCTTATAGAAAGGTATATACATAGGATATGATATGTCCATAAAACGTCCTAGGATAGTTAATTAAAGGAATCTTTTAAATCAAGAGCCAATCTTTTGCATTTATAAGTTCTTTGACCTTATCAAAGCTCTGGCATACAGGAAGCACTAAATCAATAGTTATTGAATAAGTAAAATATTGGTTAATTTAATTTTCATGTCAAGCTTAAAGAATGCAATGGGCTGAAAAAAATCAAACATATTTTCAAGCATCTTCATAATTGACAGCAGAAGAGCATGATAAAGTTTGAAATATGTGAAGATTTCTACTATGTTAAGTATTTATCATGACTGATTAACTTGAAGATTTGTGTTACAAACCAGTGATTTCATTTAAGCTGTATTATTTCATTTTATGGTGCCAATTTCCTTTTGTGAATTATTTTTGTTTTTGACATAATTACCTGGTTATTTTGGCATTGTGTAAGTGTAGTTCTTTCTTTGCCAGCCAAGTTCTTTTTCTTTGCCAGGAAAGGCATGGGACCCCTTCAGGGGAAGAAATGGGAACAGCTGTCCTATCCAGTGTTAGTGCCAACTTGAGTCTTTCTAGGCCAACTCAGGCCAGTGACACTCTAGGAAGCTGATGCACCTAAGTGGAAAAGTTATTGGTCTCCTTATTAACAATTTTTGAGGGAAATATGTATACAAAGTCTTCATTTTATTTTTTACAGTAAGCTTCATAGAAGTTAACTGAAAATTTACAATAAGGGGGAGATTGCTGTCAGAAAAATGGATTTTATTCTCTATGCCAGACTAGTAGAGCTATTTCTACACAGCAGTTTTCTCTTCTGAAGCTGAACAGCACAAAGGTGAGTAATTATTAGAAGCACGGCAAGTTCCTGGATGCGGCCAGCTTGGTGAAGAGCATATTCTAAGACATGTGAATGCATGCAGGGAGAAAAAAGGATTTCCAAAGCAAGCAGATACTTTTGAAGAGTTTATACCCCTAAAGTGATCCCAAAGGAACAAATTTAGCTGCTTGATTCTCTTTGTAAGGTGCAGTATGACCTGATCTAGAATATACGATATTATGATAGCTATTTATTCAAAGGGATGGCTACATGTACAGTCTCAAGTTCCAAATAGAATTAATTTTCTAGTTATACACAGAACATTAGCTTGAGCTAGAGCTATAATCAGAACATTGTTTCTGAATTACAGTTAAGGGAAAACTTTATTGAAAAGCAGACATCATTTGTGCAGAACTTTTCTCTACTTTTCTTAAAAAGCATTTACCAATTCATTAACTTTTCTCTTTTCCTCTCTTTTTTGGCTCCAAACGGCCATCTCTCAGCTATGCGCTGATGGAAAGGCAACCTTAGATGGTGAGGGTTATGGAGAGAATGATCTGTTTCAATGTACATTGTATGTGAAGACTGAAGATTATGGTTGCTTAAGGACTAAAACTTATTTGCCCTCAAGCATTTAGGTTATAGAACTCTTTATTGTAGTTACCAACAAGAAACTAGACTATCAGGTACACTCTGCTTTCTAAAGCACAACTATTTGTAGTCAGAGTGATTTATTTACTTTCATTTCATTTTTACCTTTCAGATTCTTTGGTCATGGGGTGCTTATTCCTTTTATAGGTCATGAGTTTTAATTGCCATTTATGCCTTAGCATTAGCACATTGATTTAGACAGTTAGTTTTTACATCATACTTGACCTTCAGGACATACATGAATACCTTTTGAAGTTATTGAATGCCTGAAAAAGAGATTTACATTTTTATGTATAAATAACTCAAGGTAATAGTCTGACTGAGGAATATCATTGGTGAGACTAAAAAAGACACAAAGACAAATATGGCATTACATTTTCTGATGCCATTAGTATTTATTCCTTAATTTCATTTTCTAATCTTTTGCCTCACTGCCATGTCCTGGGAATAGGGCTGCAAAATCAAAAGACTGATTTGTTTGCACTATAATGTTGAACTTTGTAAGAAAACCTTTAGGGAATAGACTGGCAGTGGACTGATGATGGATTATTCACTAGAATAGAGAATACTATGTAAAGAGATAAAATAATATTATAAGTGACAACATTAACTTTTGCCTCAAACTATATTCTGAAATTATTCAACTCAGGACAAAAAAAAATGCAAAGGAACATTTTGAAACTACTGCTCAGAGACACTGACTAGAGTGTGTGTGTGTGTGTGTGTGCATGCGTGTGCACATGTGTCTTTTGGGTAGGAGTATTTGTATCAACACCGAAGATGCTGCTGAGATTCACTTAACCAACTACTGAAGGTCAATGTTGCTCCACTATTTTTAAAAATTTGAAAAAAATTAATGAGTCTAAAATTCTTTACAGAAAAGGAATATATTAAAATTTTGCATTTGTAGAAAGAATAAAATAAGGCTCTGATATGTTTTGACTGTGTCTTTACCCAAATCTCATCTTAAATTGTAGTTCCCATGATGCCCATGGGATCATGGGAGGGACCTGGTGAGAGGTAATTGAATCATGGAGGCAGTTACCCCCAAGCTACTATTCTTATGATAGTGAGTTCTTGCAGGATCTGATGGTTTTGTAGGTGATTTTTTCCCCCTTTGCTTGGCCTGCCATCATGTGAAGAAGGATGTGTTTGCTTCCCCTTTCACCATGATTCTAAGTTTCCTGAGGACTCCCCAGCCATGCAGAACTGTGAGTCAATTAAAACTCTTTCTATTATGAGTGACCTATATAGTCTATATAGTCTAAATAGTCTGGCAGCTATTTATAACAGTGTGAGAATGAACCAATATAGTAAATTGGTACTGCAGAGAGTGGGTGCTGCTATAGAAATACCAGAAAATGTGGAAGTGACTTTGGAACTGAGTAACAGGCAGAGGTTGGAACAGTTTAAAGGCCTCAGAAGAAGACAGGAAAATGTGGGAAAGTTAGGAACTTCCTAGAGACTTGATGAATGGCTTTGACCAAAATGGTGATAATGACATAGACAATGAAGTCCAGGCTTTGGTGGTCTCAGAGGAAGATGGGCAACTTGTTGGAAACTGGAGCAAAGGTCATTCTTGCTGTGCAAAGAGACTGGTGGCATTTTGCCTGTGCCTTAGAGATTTGTGGAACTTTGAACTTGAGAGAGATGATTTAGGGTATCATCTGGAGAGAGAAACTTCTACACGGCAAAGTGTTCAAGAGGAAACAGAGCCAAAGTTTGAAACATTTGTGGCCCAATGATGCAATAGAAAAGAAAAACGCATTTTCTGGGGATAAATTCAAGCCAGCTGCAGAAATGTGCATAAGTAATGAGGAGCCAAATTTTAATTACCATGACAATGTGAAAATGTCTCCAGGGCATGTTAGAGACCTTTTCAGCAACCCCTCCCACCACAGGCCCAGAGGTCTAGGAGGTAAAAATGGTTTCCTGGGCCAGGCCTAGGACCTTGCTGCTTTGTGCAGTCTTGGGAATTGGTGTCCTGAATCCCATCTGTGGCTAAAAGGGGCCAACTTATAATTTTAGCCACAGCTTTAGAGGGTGCAAGCCTTAAGTGTTGGCAGCCTCCATGTGGTGTTGAGCCTGTGGCAGCACAGAAGTCAAGAATTGAGGTTTGGGAACTTTCACCTAGATTTCAGAAGATGTATAGAAACACTTGGATGTCTAGACAGAAGTTTTCTGCAGGGGTTGAGCCCTTATGGAGACCCTGTACTATGGCAGAATGGAAGAGAAATGTGGGGTTAGAGCTCTCAAACCGAGTCCCCACTGGGGCACTGCCCAGTGGAGCTGTGAGAAGAGGGCCACAATCCTCCAAACCCCAGAATTGTAGATCCATTGACAGCTTGCACCGTGCACCTGGAAAAGCCACAGACAGTGCCAGCCCATGATGGCAGCCAGAGTGAAGCTGTACCCTGCATAGTCACAGGGGTGGAGCTGCCCAAGGCTGTGAGAGCCCAACTTTTGGATTAGTGTAGATGGATGTGAGACAGTCAAAGGAGATCATTTCAGAACTTTAAGATTTGACTGCCCTGCTGGATTTCAAACTTGCATGGGGCCTGTAGTCCCTTTGTTTTGGCCAGTTTCTCCCATCTGGAATGGGTATATTTATGCAATGCCTGTATCGCCATTGTATCTAGGAAGACACTAAATTGCTTTGATATTACAGGCTGATAGGTGGAAGAGGCTTGCCTTGTCTCAGATGAGACTTTGGACTTGGGCTTTTTGGGTTAATGTTGGAATGAGTTAAGACTTTGGGGGACTGTTGGTAAATATTGTAACACACAGAAACCAGGTAAAAAGAGAAATATTGCCTTTAAATAATGATCTATCTGTTATCTATCTATCTATCATCTCTGTAAAGTATTTTAAAGCACAGTTTTCTAAAAATTTTTTGTTAGAGATTACATTGGAAATTAGCTTACTTTAAGAAAACACCTGAGAGGCATCATGATGACTACTAATTAGTAAATCCACATATGTTATTAATAGAATTTTTATAAACAAATATTTTGCTTTTAAATATTACCTTTTTTGATTTACAAATCTTTGACATACTCTACAGCAGTGGTTCTCATCCTGTTTTCATATTTTTTCATAAGAAGAAATTAGATACACTAACAAGAAATAGTAAACCCTGAAGAATGACAGTTTTTCTGTAGGTTTGAGCTCTGGAGGGCTAAAACCATTGTAATATATATGTTTACTTTTTCCTTCTTTCTTTTCTTTTTCTTTTTTCTCCCTGATATGGTTTGGCTGTGTCCTCAACCAAATCTTATCTTGAATTGTAGTTCCTACAATTCCCAATTGTCACGGGAAGGACCCAGTGTCAGGTAATTCAATCATGGGAGTGGGTCTTTCCTGTACTCTTCTCACGATAGTGAAGAGGTCTCAAGAGATCTGATGGTTTTATAAGGGGAGTTCCCCTGCAAATGCTCTCTCTTACCTGCACAATGGAAGCTGTGCCTTTGCCCTTCTTTCATATTCCATTGTGATTGTGAGGCCTCCCCAGTTCGGAACTGTGAGTCCATTAAATCCCTTTCCTTTATAAATTACCCAGTCTCATGTATGTCTTTATTAGCAGTGTGAGAGCAGATTAATATATTCTCTCATCCATAGGCCAATTTTTACCCCTTGGGTGAATATCTCCCCATTAAAAATACCTGTTCTACAGTGGTAATATTTTTATTGCTTTATGACAACTATTTTTCTCAAGATTCATATTTTCTTTTGAATTCAAAATGTTTATAACTGATTGACACACAATTGCTTTTGTTACTTTTATTTTCAACGGCTAATTTTAATGTAATTAAAATAAAAATTAAAATGATTTTGTTGATTGTTATTTAATGTTTATTTTACTGACTTCAATAGGCTATTTTCAAAATGAGTTTTGGTTTAGCCACCTCAAAGTTCTCAAGAAATAAAAGCATAGATAGATAGATAGAGTGTAAATGTGTTTGTGTGTGTGTGTGTGTGTGTGTGTGTGTGTAAGAATATTACAAATTTTAAAATAAAGCTTTTGCTTTGCTACATTGCTCCTGTCCCTCTAAACTCATTTTCCCCTTTAAACTACATGAATATACAGTCTAAAATAACACATAATGTATTATTGTCAATGAATATAATCAGGGTTTATTTTCCTGGTACCGTTACCCCCTTCTGTGTTCTTATTAGCATTTATTTCATTTTCTAACACAAATCATTTCAAGAAAGGGACATTTTTTTGTATTATCAAACATATTACACTTGTAAATGAATCAAGGGATGGAAATGGAAGTGGCACCACCCACCATCATCCCTAGTGATCCAATCCACTAGTAAAATTTTGTTTCCTGTTCCCACGACATTACCTTCTGCTGGCCTAGAGTTCTGATTTCCAGAGTGAGGCATGCTCTCACTAGGAGACACAACAATGATTTTATTCAACTGGGAGTTAAGATTGCCACCTGGACGCTTTGGGGTGTGCATACCTTTAAGTCAATAGGCTAAGAAGCTAGTTATAGTATTGACTGTGGTGATTGACCCAGACTATCAAGACGAAATCAGCCTACTACTCTACAGAGGAGGTAAGGAGGAGTATGCACTATGCATGGAAAACAGGAGATCCATTAGGGCATCTCTTGATATTACCATGCCCTGTGATTAAGGTCAATGGGAAACTACAACAGCTCAATCCAGGCAGTAATGCAAATAGCCCAGACCCTTCAGGTCACTCCACCAGAAAACAAAAACAAAAAACACGATTTGCTGAGGTGCTTACTGAAGGCAAAGGGAATACAAAATGGGTAGTAGAAGAAGGCAGTCATCAATACAAGCTAGCTACAACCATGTGACCAGTTGAGGAAATGAGGACTGTACTGTCATGAGTATTTCCTCCTTCTTTTGTTAAAAACATGTTTGTGCATGTGTACACCAGTACTAATGAAATATCTTCATTTTATTTTGTTTTTCCTTATCATGTGACATAAGTTTTATTAACTTCATATCAGTATTTAAGTATTGTTAACTTTATGTAACAGCTTTTGGGTTGGGAATTGGTGTGTTTCCAGCTGTATGAAGGATAGTTGTATTATGTTAGCATAATTATGACCTTATTATTGTCTTTATTTGAAGATGATGTATGATCTCAGGAGATGTGTATGGGTTCAATTTGACAAGAGGTGGACTTGTGATGGTTAATACTAAGTGTCAAATTGGTTGAATTGAAGGATGCAAAGTATTGTTCCTGGGTGTGTCTGTGAGGGTATTGCCAAAGGAGAGTAACATTTGAGGCAGTGAGCTGGGTATGGCACACCCGCCCTTAATCTAGGTGGACACTATCTAATCAGTTGCCAGCATGACCAGGATATAAAGCAGGCAGAAAAACATGAAAAGGATAGACTGGCTTAGCCTCCCAGCCAACATCTTTCTCCAGTGCTTGATGCTTCCTGCTCTGGAACATCAGACTCCAAGTTCTTCAACTTTGGGACTCAAACTGATCTTGCTCCTCTGCTTGCAGACAGCCTAGTGTGGGACCGTGTGATTGTGTGAGTTAATACTCCTTAATAAATTGCCCTTTATATGTGTACCTATACAATTAGTTATGTTTCTCTAGAGAATTCTAATAGAAATGTTTTCTTTTCCTTTCTTCCTCCCTTCCTTCCTCTCCCTCTCCCTTTCTTTTCTTTCTCTCTCTCTTTCTCTCTCTTTCTTTCTTTCTTTCCTTCCTTCCTTCCTTCCTTCTTTCTCTTTTCTTTCTTTCTTTCTTTCTTTCTTTCTTTCTTTCTTTCTTTCTTTCTTTCTTTCTTTCTCTCTCTCTCTCTTTCTTTCTTTCTTTCTTTTCTTTCTTCTTTCTTTCGTCTTGCTCTGTCACCCAAGCTGGAATGCAATGGCATCATCACAGCTCGCTGCAGCCTTAACCTCCCAGGCACAAGCAATTTTCCACCTCAGCCTCCCGAGTAACTGGACTACAGGTGTGTGCCACCACATTCCACTAATTTTTGTATATTTTGTGGAGATGGGGCTTCTTCCGTGTTGCTCACACTGGTCTGGAACTTTTGACTCAAGCAATTCACCTTCTTCAGCCTCCCAAAGTGCTAGGATTATAGGCATGTACCACTGTGCCTGTCCAACTTAAATGTTTTCAATGGTGGTACACTGCTTTTAGAATAAACATGAGAATATTCAAATAATCCATGGAATCTTTTATGTCTAAGGCTTAGCTTACCTGTTAAACTCTGTCTCCTCCACAATTTTCTCACAATCTCCTTGCAATAACACTGACCTTTCTTTTTATTCCTAATACTGGGAATTCTTTTCCACATCTCCTCTTCCCTGAAGGCACCAAAAATTCTTTCAAACATATTTGACACCTACTCATGGTTTAGTTTTTAGCACAGACACTACTCTTTCAAAGAAGCTTTAGCTGAATCCCAAGGCACAGGCAGATATTTCTGTTATACTCCTGTATAACTTCTTCTAATATTCCTTACCATTACTAATTACATTTTGAAAGTAGATTTTTTGTGTGTGATTTTTTTTTAAATGTTGTTTCACTTATTAGATTTTAAACTTAATGCAGGGAAGAACCAGAGTCCTTTGGGTGATAGTTGCTATTCATAAGATGCCAAAAAGAATGTCATACATAAAACCTCATTTATACATGGTAGGTAAAACTAACATAATACTTACTGAACATTTAATATGTGACAAGAACTTTTATAATTACATAAGATACAGCAATAACAAATCATGGTTTGTAATGTCATAAAGTTTATATTTTTATAAGAGAAAAAATATCATAGAGAGATTAGACTTTCTGGTTCTGAGACCACAGTGTCTAGATATAGTTCTGGCTCTGGCACTGATAAACCAGAAGACAGATTTTAATACCTTTCAGTCTGACACAAAAAGGTACTCAGTGAGTATCAGTTATTATATATATTTATAATGTTTGCAAAGTGGCTAAGCCATGGTAGGTGGGTGGCTGTGGGCAGTTAAAATTCTTCTGGTTCTTCAACAGAAAAGTAATGACTGAGAAATTAACATGAGAACTGAGATAACTGTCTACCCTTTCCCATGTGTCCATTTTTCTTCTGAGCTCACTCTACTGAGGTCACTTTTAGCTTAGAATAAAATACTAAAATTGTAAAAGTTGTCCTGTGTCTTTTACTATCAAAAATCTTCCAAAAACCATGGACAAACTTTTTTTTTTTAATTTTAAGTAATTAAACTCCTGGGATGTAGGTTAAAAACTAAAGTTGGAAATTACTAAATAATTGTTATATAGAAGCTGATCAATCAAAGAACATTGAGTTGAAAAAGTATACATTCATAAATTATTTTAAGCATCTATTGCATTCTTATGGCTAAGGATAAATAGATGAACAAGTTTCTCTTTCCCAATTTTTTCCTTCATCAAGAAAAGACTAGTTTTGAAATATATCAATATTATAATAAGAAACAAAACTAGATTTTCTACAAACAATGCACAATTTAGATAGTGTATGATGAGGTTTAAATTATCCTGATAATTAAAAATAATACCATATGGAAAGCACTTATGGGAGAGTTTTACACACAGAAAATGCTCAGTAAATGTAAATCTTCTAATTTGTAAATATTTGTTGAGTGTCTATTATATATTCCAGGAATGTTTTTTGCTTTTTCTTTTCTTTTAAGACAGGCTCTTGCTCTATCACCCAGACTGGAGTTCAGGGGTTTGATCATAGCTCACTGAAGTCTTAAACTCCTGGGCTCAAGCAGTCCTCCAGCCTCAGCCTTCAGAATAGCTAGGACTATAGGAGTGTGCCACCATGCTTGGCTATTTTTTTAAAAAAAAATTTATGAACTGGGTATCTTTATGTCGCCCAGGGTGGTCTAGAACACCTGGCCTCAAGCAATCCTTCCACCTTTGTCTCCCAAACTGTGAGAATGACAGGTGTGAACCACTGGGCCAGGTATACGAGAGAGCTATAGCTTACACTTATGCTCCAAAGATAAAGAAGGCTAGTCTTTATGGAAGAAGAATTTACAAATAGGCCGTGTTCCAAAGAAGAAGATGAGGAAAGAGGACGAGGAAGAAGAAGAGAATTGGGAGAAGGAGGGAGAGGGGAGGAGGAATAATAAAGGAATTAAGTGTGGGACACTGTGAGAGATTATAAATTTACATAATACATGCTAGTCATAAATTGCTAAACAATTATTTTTAATAAAAAGACTCAGGATGTACAATAGCAAGGAAGCCAAACGTAAAGTTAATTACAGATGAGGTAATCAAAAGGGTCAAGTTTTGCCAAATAAAGTTTAAAAGAAAATCACTGAGGAGTTGAGGTTAATTAAAAGTTACTACCAAAAATCTATTTACCTAAGCATGGGATGGAAACAGTTCACTAAATGTAGGTAATGAGAAAAAGTGTATAATCTACAATGGTAGTTAAATTAGAGTAGAACAAAGTTTATACTAGAAGTCAAGAAACAGATTTTTTCCCTAGCTCTCTAACTAAATGGTAAAAAAAAAAAAATCAATTTTTGAGAAAACCTACTTCATAGCATTTTGTTCCACGAAACTAGAAAAGCAGAAATTTCTCCAAACTCTTGTCATCCATCTCCATGTGAAAGGTTTAAAGCAAAGGAAATGAAAATAACAATGTATTGTTGAATGTGAATTGGTATTTCTAGGGGACTGAATTAGATGGTCAGTTTACTTTTCAGATCAAAGAAGGCCTTTTTTTCTACTTCCACCTCTCGCCTCGTTAACCCCAGGTGAATATACTATAGAACCCCTACAATCCCTCAATATTTCCAAAACCGAAAAGTTCTTAGTATGCACAAACATTTTCCAAAGTTTGTGGCAAACTCATTTACTGTCATAAAATGACACATTGTAAATATTCATAAGTTTTGTCAAATAAGTACTAATGTATTAAACTAAGGGTCACTGGTCAAACTCCCACGTTATTTGCACCTATGATCTTTGTAAGAGGTAGAGGCCCTAACTCCTCAGTATGTGCAGTATATTCCTCTTAAAATGTCAAAACGTCTGAAACCTGAAATTATTTTTTCTTGAATCTCCTCTAACTTGTGTTGATGAACTACACTGGTAACCTCAGCAAGAATGAGGCAGAGAGAACAGAATTGCATTTTTCCTTCAAAAGACTTGGTTATGAATCCACTTAATACTCATGCTGTGTGAAAGGGAGGTGTGGGGAAGAGGGGAGAGTGACAGAAGATAATTCCTTGTAGGAATAGGCAATGACCCTTGCAATTCAGAAGAGAGAGAAATAAGAGATGGCATGAATTTTGTGTGTCTTTTTACATTTATATCCTTGATTATTATCAGTTTACAATCATTCTTGTTGTGCACGAGTAAAGGAATAAATATGTGCAAGAAAATGCCTTGAGAGCTTTCCTTCATTGCATGCTGATACAACTTAACATGTGGTTAAGATACCAAGGCAAGAGAAGTCAAATTTCCTGATCTCTTAAAGGGAAACTCTTCAAACAATTTTTGTGATAATTTAACATCATGATACATGCAAAAACATTTTGAAACATGAAGCCTGATATAAATTAAAAGAACATGATTATTATTGTTGAAGAAAAATGGTTGCTTAATCAAATATGTATTGAGATCCCTATTCTAAAATCTGAAATGCTCCAAAACCTGAAATGTTTTGAGCACTGACATGACGCCACAAGCAGAAAATTCCACAGCTGATCTCACATGACGGGTTGTAGTCAAAATGCAGGTGCACAACATACATTTTATTCAGCATACCCAAGGGAAAACTGGCTCTCATGAAACAAAGATCTATCATGATGAGCTAATAATTAAAGGGAACTGCAAAGATTCAATAGGCTGGTTGCAGAAATTTAAGAAAATAGATGGCATTAGATTTTTAATGATTTGTGGTGATAAATCATTTGCTGATCATAAAGCAGTGAAGAAACTGACAAGTTTGTTAAGGTCATCACTGACAAAAATGTGACACCAGAACAAGTCGATAATGCTGATGACTATAGCTGATGAGACAGCCCCCAAGAATTAAGGATGCCCAGGATAGAATAACTGTGCTGGGCTGTACTAATGCAGCAGGCATGCATAAATGTAAACTAATTGTGATGGGCAAAAACTTGCATCCTCATTCTTTTTAAGGAGTGAATTTCTTACCAGTCAATTATTATGCTAACAAAAAGACATAGATCACCAGGGACATTTTCTCTGGTTTCTTAAACATTTTGTAGCAGCAGCTCATGCATACTGCTGGGAAGATTGACTGGATAATTACTGCCATTTTTTATTCCTTGACATTGGTTCTGCTCATCAACCAGTTGAAATTCTTATCAAAAATATGTGTATGTCACCTACTTTTTCCCAAATGTGACTTCATTAACTCAGACATATGACCAGGGTATCCTTAAATCAATAAAGAATAAATACCATCTTGAAGATCATGCTGGCAGCAATAAACAGAGGTGTGGGTGTAGAAGACTTTTAAAGATGTTTAGCATGAAGGATGCCATATATGCTATTGCCAATGCTTGGAACACAACGACTAAAGGCACAGTTAGGTATGCCTGGCATGACCTCTAGCCTGTGACATGTTCAGATATGATAATGAATAAAAGCAGTAATTTGAAGGATTCTGCATATCAAATGAGAAAAAAATGATGTTTGACCTTCTTACACATGAAAATAATACACCCTCAGAATCCATCAGTAAACTGGAAAAAGTAGACCTGAAGTTTTCCATATTGATAAGGAGTCTTGAGTTATTTATTTATTGACTGATGGTAAAATCCGTCAAGGTAATTGTGATTACAGTAATGATGAAGATGAAGATGTTAAACTGCAGAAAAAATATCTGTGCATGACACAGTGAAAATGTGTGATGGGCTTATTGAAGGACTAGATCAGCATGTCCTTCATAAACAAAAAGAAGTCATGTTAGTTTATTAAATCAAAGAGAGACAAAAGTCATTATTAACAAGGCAGCTGACTCTGGAGGAAACGTTAAGAAAAAGCCATTAAGCAGAAAGCCTCGTCATCCCTAGACGACCAACTGCCTGTTCCCCCAACTACTTCTGATGTTTCTTCTCACCTAACAAAATAAAACACAGTGTACAGTAGCCTTTTAATCAAATCACAGCATTGTAGTTAGATACTGAAAGCCTGTGTTGTTTGTTGTTGTGGTTGTTTAACAGCTGATACAGGTTTTCAGGTGATGCTGCTGTGCTGCTTAGTTACTCTGAGCACATTATTTTTACTCTATTAGTGGCATTTCTCTTTTAAACTGTTGAGTACTTAAATCTGAACAAGTATAAGAAAATGATTGCTTATCAGTAGTATATAAACTTAGAGTTAGGAATGACAGTGATGTCAAATATCCACATGTCATTTACATGGGTGACTAAGAAAGTGATATCTTTGCTTTCTGATAGTACAACATACACAAACTTTGTTTCAAGCACAAAATTATTTAAAATGTTATGTATGGCTGGGTGTGGTGGCTCATGCCTGTAATCACAGCACTTTTGGAGGCCGAGGTGGGTAGATTACTTGAGGTCAGGCATTCAAGACCACCCTAGCCAACATGGTGAAACCCATCTCTACCAAACATACAAAAATTAGCTAGGCATAGTGTCAAGTGCCTGTAATCCCAGCTACATGGGAGGCTGAGGCAGGAGAATTGCTTGAACTGGAAGACGGAGGTTGCAATAGTGCCATGGCACTTTAGCTGGGCAAGAAATCAAGATTCCACCCCAAAATAAACAAACAGAATAAAAGAATAATATATTATATAAAATTACTTTCAGATTATGTAAGATTTATATAAAACATGAATAAATTTTGTGTTTAAATTGGGTCTTTTTCCCTGAGATATTTTATTATGTATATGCAAATATTCCAAAATTCAAAAAATTCCAAAATCAGAAACACTTCTGGTCCTAAGCATTTCAGATAAGTTATAATCTATATACATTCATGAAGCTAGCTGATGCTTGATGTGTGATAAGATAAATGAATTTGGAAAGATATCATTCTGTTCTTTCAAGAATATTTATAAGATCCTTAAGGCAAAAAGATCCAGCCATGTTTATTTATGACTTCACTGGATCCCCTAAAATATTAATTTTCTCAAATAAATCATGATACATATATGCAGACTGAAGTGTTGTTTTAAATATTAAGGAAGTTAATTAAGTGTTATAAAACAATATAGGCCAGGTGCAGTGGCTCACACCTGTGATGCCAGCACTTTGGGAGGCTGTGGAGGGCAGATCACCTGAGGTCAGGAGTTCGAGACCAGCTGGCTAACATAGTGAAACCTTGTTTCTACTACAAATATGAAAAATTGGCTGGGCATGGTGGTGCATGCCTGTAATCCAGCTACACGGGAGGCTGATGCAGGAGAATTGCTTGAACCTGAGAGACAGAGGTTGAAGTGAACAGAGATCATGCCATTGCATTCCAGCTTGGGCAACAAGAGTGAAACTCTGTCTCCAAAAAAAAAAAAAAAAAAAAAATACACACACACACACACACACACACACATACACATGCAATCTAGTGGAGAAAAATGAAAAAAAGCACTTTTATTAAGTTATTCAAAATAATTTTTTAAAATTTGAAGTTTTTTTGATTTAGATGAGATAAGGATAAGACATAAGTAGATAGATGTATATAGTAGAACAAAGTTAATACAATTAAATACAGTAAAATAATAAAGGAGGATTCATTTTAAAAGGTATCCCAATAATTAAACCCAAACGTCTATACTATGGCTCAATCAATTGGAGAAAAATAGACTAAAATGGACTCAAAGTACTGATGTAGTAGGACAGTAGGTATAGTGGTCAAATGTGGGCACTATATCTACGGTAGGATATTATAAGGGAGTTAATTTACTCATCTTCATAACAAGAAATAGCTATTAAAAATAATCTGTATATTAAAAGAACAATTTTAAAAACATATGTATTAATTCAATATAGCAACAGCAAATGTACTAAAAACTAAAGTGTTGTATTTACCTTGGAGACTTCCAAGGATTAATAGCTTTAAATGCTGACTGTGTGCTAGGCAGAGTACTAAATGCTTGCATTCATATTATCTTCATAACAAAAAATCTGTAGTTGTGACATCTCAAATCTTAATTTTATTAAGGAAAAATAAAGCTCATAGACGTTCAGAAATTTATCCAGAGTCATAGAGCTAATAACTGATAAAGCAAGGATTCAAAATGCCTTAATAATTCTTACATTTATACAATTATCACATACCATCTGTAGTGGGGTTGATTCTACTTACTGTGATAGTCCTTAATGAGGCAGTATTGTGATCAAGGCTTATGGTCTCAAGTCAGCCTGTCTAGTTTCAACCCTGGATCTGCTGCTACTTAGTGTGTAATCTTTGGCAAGTTACTCAGCTTTCCTAAGGCTTATACTTTTCAGCTGTAGGGCAGAAGTAGTAATAATATTTCCCTGTGTAGTCTTCAGTGTACTTAGACTGCATATTAAGGAATAAAATGCAGCAGGAAGAAAACTGGGTTGTTTTAATCCTTAAAGATTAACTGCAATGATACATTTTATGAAAAATTAAAAACAAAAATAAAGAAAAAACTGCTTACGGTAATTACTGTTAATAGTTTGAATAAAAGTTTACTTTTATTGTAAATGCTATCAATTGCTACCATGTTACCAGTTTTTATAACAATGTTAAAGAAGGTACTATCAAGAGGAAAGCTAAGACAGCCAAGGCAGAAATCCAGAGATACCTATAGTTAGCTAAATGGAGGAGAAAGAGGGGCCAGAGAATCAATAATTAGAGGGGCATGAGGAAGGTTTTAAGTAGACAGTGACATGGAAGTTAAAAGAAGCCAGCCAGGAGTCAGTGTAATAAATACTGCAGGGGGCCTGAGCAAGACACAAAGGAAAAAGAGGCACTGGGTAAGTGAAGCATACGCCGGTTTGTGTAAACCTGGCCTGCCTAGTCCCACATGTGAGAATATATAGAGCAGATCTGAAGTTCTTACCCATTTTGTGTGATGTCTATTTTGTTGTGATTTAAATCTAAATATTTTCATAACAATGGCAGAATGCTAATAGTTAATATGTAAGAATATATGAAAACACTGGCTTATAATTATGTTGCCAGCATGATTAAAACAAAATTACTGTTTATTTGATTTAAATAATAGGTTTTAAAAATCTCTTTATCAGCATTTTTCAACAGTGATGACATTATTATTTACTGCCCAACTATCTCTTAAAGCACTCAGCCTCATGAGACATTTTTCTACTAGATCCCTATGTTTTTCATCCTCTTTCTTTAGGATCTTTGCATTTGCTATCACCTCTGTTGGGAATCCTCTTTTTCCTGTAACCTATTCATCTTTTCAATCTTTAAAGCTCAACTCAAATGTCACTTTTCAAAAAAAAAAAAAATCTTTAGGACATAACTCTCCAGACTTGGTCTTTTCTCCTGATACATGCTCATAGTGTTTTATATATTCATTTGTGGTACAAATTTGTAATTAAAATCTAAAATCCACAATTTTTTACAGTATTCATCACAACTAGAATACAAGCTTCACAAGTATATAAATGATGACTGTCATATTCTTCCATATGACCAGTTCCTTGCACATATTAAAATCTGTAGAGAAACAAGCAAAAAAAAAATTTCCCATGGGCTGTAGAATTTTTCAACACACTTGCATCTCTAGATTATAGCATCATGTCTATCATATGGAGGCTAATACATGCTTGTTGAATTTTTCCATAAATGAATGAGTCATAGTTCTTTTTTTTTTTTTTTTTTTTAAAAGATGGAGTCTCACTCTGTTGCCAGACGAGTGCAGTGGCATGATCTTGGCTCACTGCAACCTCTGCCTCCTGGGTTCAAGCTATTCTCCTGCTTGAGAATGCACATGCCATCACTCCTGGCTAATTTTTTTGTATTTTTAGTAGAGACGGAGTTTCCCATGTTAGCCAGGATGGTCTGGATCTCCTGACCTTGTGATCTACCTGCCTTGGCCTCCCAAAGTGCTGGGATTACACAAAGTGCTGGGATTTTAGACGTGAGCCACCACGCCTGGCCGAGTCACACTTCTTACATCTTTAGCATTTCATAGTTACATATAGTAACACTTGGTAACTGGTACTCTGCCAGACACTGTAAATTAAATCTATACCCTACAGGAGTTTACAGTCTAGCTGAGCAAAGCATAAAACCCCATGTGGTACAAAACAAATGATCAAAATAAAAAGAAATTAAAGCAAATAAATTACATTTAAGCACTTACAAGGTTAAAACCTTCTAGTTATTTTTCTTTGAGCACGATACACTTTTCCAAAGAAGCTATCAAAATATCTCTATAGGTGAGTGTGCTAAGGTATAGGAGCATGCTGCTCTTGAATCTCTTAGCCTGGAGTCAGGTCAGGAATACCAGCTGTGATAAATTGTAAAGTAAGTATGTACAATTTGACAAGCCAGGCAAGGATTTGCTTGTTGGAGTGTTCTAAATCTTTTGTTCTTAGTTTTGTCCCTCGAAATTTTCAAAGGTAGCCAAACAGCATGCAAGATCAGGCATGGGGAGTGTAGCAATTACAGAGTCCTGCATATTTTTTTTCACTTTGGGTGCATTATTCACATTATTTTTCTGATAATCAATTTGCATTGCATTGTTCCATCTCATATTTATGAATAATGTTTTCTCCCTTTGTAGTCTGCCCAACTACACTGCCATTTCCCATATCCATAAGTTAATACAACACACAGTGAAGTAAACACAATTACTGTGTCCACAGAGAGACAATGAACCAGTTGAGTCAGTTCGGGGACAACGATAACCAATGGATTTTAATGCAAGGAGGAACACAGGAGCCAGAGTAGGCTAGAAGAACATTGCAAAAAAAATTGAGTAGAGGGTCTATCTAGGGATAAGCTTGAAAGCCAGCAGTTACAACAGAGGAATCCTAACAATCTGGATTCTTCTTATAATTTATAGGAACTTTGAATTGATATGTGTATAAAGGGTAAGGATTCACCACAGTCTACACCAACATTTTTCTTGATGCTATAAGAGAAATGGTCCATGGTATTCTTATGACTTTAATTTCAGTGTAAAATTTTTAAATAAAGAAGCACAGCAATAGAACTGTTTTCTGAGTCCACTAGCATTTGAGTCCACTAGCATCTGGCTTTTCCCCAACTCATGATGTTTGTAAGCATTTGATGAATAGAGAAAACCAGAATTCTCACCTCATTAATACAACTTAGCTTTATTGAAAGCTATTTATTGCCTTGATTAATTGCCACCAGCTAATTCAAAGATCCTTTGGACCTTGTGGTGTCAGCTTTTCTTTCTCACACACGTGCATTTGATTGTTTTCATTGAAAGAGGTCTTCAATATGATTCAGTATCTTAGCATGTTAGTAACATTTGTTTTTACCCTGGTTCTGATGCCTGTAATGGAAAAGAAGCAACAGTACTCTAAGTGCCACACCTTATGTCCCAAACTGTAATATATTTATATTTTAAAATGTAAGGTTATGGGAGTCCTTCCAATGGGAAATAAAATGTGTTGTTAAATAATGTGGCTGGAAGAAATAAGGATGAGGAACAATAGCAGATAAGAGAAAGAAATGTGAAGTTATCTATTAATCTAAACTGTTGTAAAATGATTTAGCTGCCACTGCCTGCTTGCTATTTAACTTCGTTGTTGTTGTTTTTACTTACTTTGTTTTCTAGTACCTTATGTTATCTGAGCTAGCTTTCCAAAGGAACTTTCTATATTTAGACCTTAATATATTTGTCCTCTAGCAGTATCCACATAACTAAGTAGGCATGCGACAAATAGGTATCCAACTCAGTGAGATCAACACTTTGGGTTTAGAAAACAAAAGACTCAAAAATTATTTTCCAGAAGCTTAAGGTCTATCTGGGCAGGAAAGAAAGAAAAAACTTAAAAATGCATAAGCAAAAAGGTATTTAACAACAAACAAGAAAAGGAAATATAATGCAGAATGCAATTTATTAAAGTGGGCAGATTGCTAAGGTCTAGGTGAGTGGAGAAAATTTATGGAGTAGTTGGCTTTTGAGCTGGGTTTGGAGAGAAGATAAAAAATAACACTGAGAACATTTGTGTACATTACATTACAAGACAGATTCCAAAGATATTTTCTGCTAATAGTTGCCAACGGAGGTCTTGCTCTTGCTACAGTCCCCAGCAGTAGAGATTTTCTGTCCTGTCTTCTTGATAGATTAGAAATGTATTTGTGGTGTATCATAAAAAGAAGAAGCATGAAAACAAGAAAAAAAAGGCAGAGTGAATATCAGGATGGCAATTTTAGTGAAATTGTGGTTCACCGTCACTACTAAGAGAGAAACATGAAAACAGCCCTAGACCTTCGAAAGCTTTAACTACTAGGACTGGTAGATTTGATATAATCCTTCAAAACACACAAATGCATTCTTAAATTTCCCAGTAAGCAGATCTCCATTAAAATTGCCACCTAAATGTGAGTGCCATCTTAGGCTTTATTTTTATCTCCTTGGCTTTTAATTCCAACACATTCTTAGATGACAAACACACAAACACGTAACAGCTTCATCTACCACTTATACCCTTGCAGGCTGATGAGAATCTATGTATATGGCCTGAATTTCACCCCTAAGCTGTCCACTTGTATACCCGACTTCCTGTATGAGTTCTCCATTTGGATGAATTCCAACCTTATGAAAATCAACATATACATAAACGAAGTTATTCCTCATAAACATTCTTATCTTACTAAATCCTTTTTTTTTTCTTTTAAATTTAGGAGCCACTGGAAATTATTTCATACCATCCCACTCTATTTCATGCCATTATTTTTCTTTCAATTTTGTATCTTATAATTTATTTTATTTCAATTCAAATAATATTAATTATGAGGCTGCAGTACACTAGAAAAGCAGGAAACAAGATAGGATAACTCACAGTCTAAATATGTGTTTTATAAGAAATGACAAATATGATGATGATTAGGGAACAAGATGTAAAGGATTGTAAGGGAATATGTAGCAAGGATATTTAGTGTGGACTGGGGGATCTCCACTATCTCTTCTCCATATTCAGTCTCACTTGATGACATGCTTTCTATTTTACAGAAACATGGAAAAAAAATAAACCCAGGACTTCCATATTCACATCTATTCCCTGCTATCATCTGTGCACAAACTTGCCACCCTTCTCTAGCTACTTTGGATGACACACTCACACTTCTATCTAAGGTTAGATCCTGTACTTGGGTATGAAATCCCATTCCCGAAACACACTTCAAGAACCTCTCCAGCATTTTTTAGTTTGTTTGTTTCTCTTGTATCGTTATTGGTTCCTTCTCTATACCCCATTTTCGTCAAGCAATTTTCATGAGCAGCTATAAGGTGGTGACTATAAGAGAGTATTTGCAGGCTGGTCGACACAATCTTCTATGTTAAGAGGCACTGGGAATTTGCCTGCTAATCTGCCAGTGCTGTCTCAAGGGAATACTATCTCTCCTGTTGGATTTTGGGCTAGCTACTGGAGTGCTAAGAAATGGAGGTAATGATTAGTCAACAGAAGCCTTGGTGGGCTGGCCAGTAGAATGGCCCTCTCAATGGCATTTAAGTGTGGTTTCCCAGAGTCACAACATGTGTGTGGCACAGGGATGAGATATTCAAAATACCTGGGGGATCAATTGGTAGTGCTTAGGACTTGGAACTTTTGGATGGCTGAAATGCTCTAGAATTGACCAACCAAAATAAATTCAGGAGGTAGAGCAGAACTCCAGCTGTGCCTGGCATTAACCATTTGTTTATTAGATCATCTGTAAGCTAGAGGTGATGGACTATGTTAGATCACAAGAGAGTACTGGGAAGCTCAAGGCAGCAGCAAAATTATCTCAATATTTTGGCCAATAGAACCACCTTGCCAGTATGTAATGGGTTTGTATCAGTACTGTCTATCTGCATGTGTTATTCTATGGATTATTTGATTATATTTGTTTATTGTCTCCCTTCTCCCCACACTAGAATGTGGCTTCCATAAGATTTTGTAAAAATGTGCCTGATACATAATTCATAATATAGATTTGCTGAAGGAATGTATTGGTGAATGCTTCCTTGAGAAATATCATTTTAGATAAGACTTGAAAATGAATAAATATTAGCCAGGGGAAATAAACAGGAGGTAAACGACTATTCCTGAAAGTGAGAAAACTATCCGTGAAAGTTCAGAAGTGGCAAAAGCAGAATGCATTCCAGCACCTGAAGAAAATCTATAGGTCTGGAGTTTAAACAACAAGAGTGAGAAGTGATTAGTTAACAGATCATAGAAGATATTGTAAACCATAAACCATGCAAAAAAAATTTGGGTTCCTGTTATACAATTAATGGGAAACCATAAAAAGGTTGCAACGAAGAATAGCATGATTGAATTTCTACTTAAAACTCTGTGTGTGAAGCAGTGTGAAGAATAGATGAGAGTGGAGCAAGGATTAGTGAAAGAAGAGAAAGATTCCAGGATATGGTTTCTTGGCCAGTGGTTGTAGCAGTGAGGGTGGAAAGGATCAAATAGTTCTGAAAATTAGTTTAGAAATAAAAATGAGAAAACATATTAATGATTAGATGTAGATGTGAGAAATAAAAAATACTTGAGCAACTGCATGGAAGACAGAATCACTAGTTAAGACAGAAGACATTGGATGTTGAATATGCATGGAGAATAAATTTGGCTAAGTTACAGACATTTGAGGCTAAGATTCCTTTAGGACAGGAAAGCAGTCAAATAGATATTCAGATATGATGCTCAAGGGAGAGAACTGGGCTGGAAGTTTATATCTGAGAGTCATGAGCATATAGAAAACAAAGTTCTAAGAATGAATAAAATTGCTTAAGGATGAGCAGGTAAGAAAGTATAGGCAAATCCCTAAAGAAGGATAACACTTAGGAGATGAGCAGACATAAGCACATAGGCAAATATAGTTTCTGAGATACGATATTAAAGCAGTTAAGTAAAAGTGAACCCCATTAATAAATGGAGTTGGGACAGCTGAGTAGCCATATGAAAAAAGAAAAAAAGGGAACTAAAGATCACATCAAGCACCAGAGTAAATCCCAAATATATCAAGGAACTAAATGTTAAAGAAAAAAATAAACCCTCGAAATAAAGCCATACAAGTAACCTTGTTATCCAAATCTAATCCAAGCTTGAAAACATGTTGGATAGGACATTTTCAGACAGATAGAGCCTATCTTACATCATATTAAATAGGAAAAATAATAATATAATCAGTCCCTCCAAAACTTACCACCAGTTTTCCCAAATGTGAATAAGCACTCTAAAACAGCAGTAATCAAGAACTTTTGCATTACATAAAGCTTTTAAAACATTAATTGCCTAATAATTTAACACTGAATGAATTCATTAGTTTGTATGCTTGCATTTATTATGCAATGATATTCTCTGATGTTCAATACAAATTGTTCTTTGCTTCTACATTGTGATGACCATAAATGGTAATGTAAATAACCTGCATTAAATATTTTGTTACAAACACATAACATTACAAATAACATATAAAATTACAAATAACACATGAACAAAAGGGTAATTTTAAAATCATAGTTGTTTACCACTTGAAGAAGTTGATATTTCATGGAAAGAAAAGATATAGCATTGACAGGCACTGTTGCCATGGTGGTGGGTAAAGGCTGGTGAGCCTTAGAACATAGAAACATTTCTGGCAGGAGGTATGATACTCCAGAGACAACAGCTGAGACATGACTGTGGGGCATTCTACAATCTCTAACCAATTCCCCTTAGTTACATTAACGTTTTTGTTACGGCACGTACGTAAATTCACCACAGTGAATGTTTAATTCAGAGAGTTTGTGGTAAAAAATAAAGCCATTCTGGTTTTAGTACATTAAAAATAAAAAATGATTGCATGACAATTCAATACCATAAACAAGTACTAATAAAAATGAAAATATCCAACAGAGAAAAAGTGTTTACTATCTATATCAAAAAGGGTTAATTTCTTTAATAAAGACCCTTCTAGTAATTGATAAGAGCAAGAAAAAAAACCTCAAATTATTCGCAGAAAAAGATATATAAAGAGTCTTTCAACACACAAAAAGATGCTCAACATCACTTTTATAAAAGAAATGCAATGTAAAACTAAATTGAGATACATTTCTCACATACCAAATTAGCCAAAATCCAAAAATTGTTAGCAAAACTTTGAAAATACACTTCTACCCATTGTTAATTTAAGAAGGAAGGTGCTGTAAGACTGCAAGGAAATATCTATCAAAATTGCAAACACACATGTCCTTTGACACAACAATCCCAATTTAGGAAATATAGTTAGAATATACACGTACACCCCAAGAAATATAAAATGATATTGTATATATATGTATATACAATATCATTTACATAAACAACCTTGTGTGTGTATATGATATTATATATATTTATTATTATTGTATATGGTTTTATATGAAGGGATTCATGTGTATAGCATACATATTAAACATATTAGTGTATAAATGAATATATATTGTGTACATAATGTACACATAAATAACCATCTGTATATGTGTATATATATATTTATACATATATATACACACAAAGTTATGTATACAAGATATATACATACATACACATACACACACATAAAAGCTTGTTTATTGTGACGTTTTGTATACTAGTGGAACATTGGAAACAACTGACATATCCAGCACTAGAGACTGGTTGATTTATGATGGTATATTCATTGAATGGACTATTATGCAATTTTAAAAAATAATGTACAAATATGAAAAGAACTCCAGGATATGTTGCAATGTTTAAAAAGCAAAGTACAGAATAGTGTGACTCATACACTAACTTTCAGTAAGTTGAGAAAAAATGCATAAGCTGTTTCGTTTAAATGGGCAACACACATACATTTACCTATCCACAAAGATAATCAACAAATAATAAAAAATAAAGGAAGGAAAAGGAATATGTAGTGGAGGGTCGGTAATAAAAGAAAAAATTTGGCAAAGAGTTTTAACTTCTAATGATGAATATGCATTAAATTTTAAAAATTCCATATATGAAAAAAGAAACAGATATATCTGACCGTATATCAAACCAATAATAAAACAAAAAAATAAAAATATATTTCAAGAGATGTTAGGGCAAAATATATTGAATAAATTTATTAGTGGAATGGATTCTAAGTAAATTAAGTAACTATATAAATAAACAGATATATTTCAAACTGACTATTTTATAGAGTAAAGTAAATAAAAAGATAGAATTATAAAACCAAATACATTAAATAAAACCCCTGAACTGTTACAACTGACTTTGAAATATGGAAAATGTAACTTAGGATTTTATTAAATGTAAGTATTTTCAGTGCTTTAGTAAAATTGCCTGGAAGTTTTATCACTCCCACCACAATTCTCACCACCCGCCCCCCCCCCACCCTGCCAATAGCAAAGAATATCCCTGGCAAACAAAGTGTCTTCTCTAATTCTACTCCCCATTTACAGAAAGCAGAATATCTTGAAGAGCTGGTTAACTCTATTTTGGACGCAGAGAAGGTACATGGCAAGTCTAGGACATCTTTTTATATTAGTAAACCAGAAAACCTTTTCAGATTAAAGCAGTTATGTAAAATATATTTTTTAATAACCAGGAATGATTTCCCACATTCAAGGTGTGAGAATTGAGAATTAAAAATAGTAATAAATGTAGAATATTAAATGTATTAGTCTGTTCTCACACTGCCAATAAAAATATACCTGAAACTAGGTAATTTACAAAGAAAAAGAGGTTTAATGGACTCACAGTTCCTCATGGCTGGGAAGGCCTAACAATCATGGCTGAAGGCAAAGGAGGAGCAAAGGCACATCTTACATGGTGGCAGGCAAGAGAGTGTGTGCAGGGAAACTTCTCTTTATAAAACTATCAGATCTCATGAAACTTATTCACTATCACAAGAAGAGCACAGGAAACCCTGCCCCCATGATTCAATTACCTCCCACCATGTCCCTCCTATGACATGTGGGGATTATGGGAGCTATAATTCAAGATGAGATTTGCATGAGGATACACATAACCAAACCGTATCATTCCACCTCTGGCCACTCCCAAATCTCCTTTCCTCACATTGGAAAACTAATCATGCCTTCTCAACAATCCTCCAAAGTCTTAACTCATTCCAACATTAACTCAAAAGTCCAAGTCCAAAGTCTCATCTGAGACAAGTCAAGCCCCTTCTGCCTATGAGCCTGCAAAATCAATGTTAGTTACTTTTTAAATACAATGAAAGTACAAGCCTTGAGTAAAGACACCCATTCAAAATGGCAGAATTGGCCAAAAAGAAGATATGACAGGTCCCATGCAAGTCCAAAATCCAAACGGCAACCATTAAACCTTAAATTTCCAAAATGATCTCCTTTGACTCCATGTCTCACATCCAGGTCATGCTGATGGAAGAGGTGGGCTCCCACAGCCTTAGGCAGCTCTGCTTCTGTGACTTTGCAGGGTACAGTTCCTTTCCTGGCTGCTTTCACAGCTGGCATTGAGTGTCTGTGGTTTTTCCAGGCACAGAGTACAAGCTGTCAGTTAATCTACCATTCTGGGGTCTGGAGGACACTGGCTTTCTTCTCACAGCTCCACTAGTCTGTGCCCCCAGCGGACTCTGACCCCACATTTCCCTTTCACATTGCCCTTGCAGAAGTTCTCCATGAGGATTCCACTCCTGCAGAAAACTTCTATGTGGACATCCAGGTATTTCCACACATCCTCTGAAATCTAGGCAGAGATTCCCAAACCTCAGTTCTTAACTTCTGTATACCCTCAGGCTCAACACCATGTGAAGCTTCTAAGGCTTGGGGCTTGCACCTCTGAAGCCACAGCCTGAGCTGTACCTTGGTCCTTTTTAACCATGGCCAGCTCACAGGACACCAAGTCCTAAGACTGCACAAAGCAGCAGGGCCCTTGCCTTGGCCCTGGCCCTGGCCCATGAAACCATTTTTCCCTCCTAGGCCTCCTGGCCTGTGACAGGAGGGGCTGCTGCAAAGGTCTCTGACACGCCCTGGGACATTTTCTCTGTTTTTGTGGTTTTTACCATTTGGTTCCTTGTTATTTATGAACATTCCTGTAGCTGGCTTGATTTTTTTCCCCCAGAAAATGAGGTTTTCTTACCTGTCACATTGTCAGTCTACAAATTTTCCAAACGTTTATGCTCTGTTACCCCTCGAATACTTTTCTGCCTAAAAATTTCTTCCACCAGTTACCCTAAATCGTTTCTCTCAAGGTCAAAGTTCCACAGATCTCTAGGGTAGGAGCAAAATGCTGCCAGTCCCTTTGCACAGAAAGAGTGACATTTACTCTAGTTCACAAGTTCCTCATCTCCATGAGACCACTTGAGCCTGGACTTTATTGTCCATATCACTATCAGCATTTTGGTCAAAGCCATTCAACAAGTCTATAGGAAGTTCCAAATTTCCCCACATCTTCCTGTTTTCTGAACTCTCCAATTTTTTAGGAAGGTCCAAACTTTCCCTCATTTTACTGTCTTCTCCTGACCTTTCCAAACTGTTCCAAACTCTGCCTGTAATCTGGTTCCAAAGTTGCTTCCACATTTTTGGATATCTTTACAGCAGCACCCCACTCTACTGGTACCAATTTTCTGTTAGTCTGTTCTCACACTGCTAATAAAGACATACTGGAGATGGGGTAATTTATAAAGAAAAAGAGGTTTAATGGGCTCACAGTTCCACAATGAAAAGGTTAAAACAACTACCATGAAGATAAGAAAGTATAGTAATAAAGAACTCATAAGAATTATCTTACAATGTAAGGCAATATTAAGGGAACAATTGAGGTTCATGGAGGTATATTTGTACAACTCTATCCAGTTCTATGATGTTCTAAATCAGTTTACAGAAACTAAAATTTGAGTATATAGGAAGGAGTTTGTTGGCTTTATCCAAGGGTTTTACCAGTCAGATACATTGGAAAGAAAAGGGAAAATAATATAGAAGGACACTGGCAAGTTATATGTCACAGAATATAAGGCAAATGGAAAGCTCATGAAGTTTTTGTGTAAGTGCCTTTGGATATGAAACAAAATATAAAGGGGCAGAGATGAGTGATGTAATGAGGTGAAAAAGCAAGTTTGGTAGAAGTAATTTATTAGGTATATTGAAGGCTAAGTAATTATAGTGAAAATTTAGCATAGTATAGCTTCACTATGAATAATATGTCTTGGAATTTAATACTGAGGATTGAATTTTTCCATTTTTTCAAAAATATGGAGTTTGACCTTTTTGACTTCTCTTTATTCTTACTACCAATTTTATCACAGAAATTATTTCTTGTTTGGAGTTTTGCAATTGGCTTCTAATTGGCTTTTTCTTTCTGATTTGCCTTACAATACTTGATCTATTTTCCAAAACATTACCATGAAGATCATTCTAAAATGCAAACTCTAAAAATTAGTCAGATGTAGTGGCATGTGCCTGCAGTCCCAGCTACTTGGCATGCTGATGTGGGAGGATCACTTGAACTGAGAAGTTTGAGGTTACAGTGAGCTACAAGCTCACCACTGCACTCTCTCCTGGGTGACAGAGCAAGACCCTGTTTCTATAAAATAATAAAATAATGAAATAAAAATTTGGTCAAGTTCCATCTCTTATTAAAATGATTAAATTTTCATCTAGTATTAAAATCTTTAACAAATTCTTGTAAATTTTAGAATAGAGTTCTAACCATTGTTTTAGCTCCTAAGACTTCCTCTGCTGGCCAGTAGCTACCTGCAGTCTCATGTTCTGCTATCCCTTACATCAACTTTCTTGCAGCCACACTGAACTATTGGGATAAATCAGATCTCTGTGATTGATGCATTTCTGGCTCTGCAAGGAGAATGCTTTTGTCTGGAATATTCTCTTTTCCTCATATAACTAGCTAATTTATACTTTCCCTTCAAAACTAAGATTACATATTACTCTCCTGGGAAGCCAGTTCTATGCCTCCCATTCTGATTTACATGTTTTATCACAAGGCCTGTCAGTTTTTCCTTTGTTCTCTTTGCTAAAGAGTCTGGAAACACTAAATATCCACTTTTCCAGCTTGCCTATAGCTGAGGGTTCTTTGTGACACCCATGAGTGAAGTAAGAAAATGATTTCTTGGGATGGCAGGGGAAGTGCTGTTTTTCTACATATCTCCATTCTTTCTTTATTTGTCCTGCTTGGAAGAGGATGAGTTGCTCAGTGTCAGTACTCTTGCTACAATAAAGGAAAGTACAGAAAAATGCCAGGCGATTCTTTCCAATCCAGACATTATTGAGTCACTAAACCTATACTAACATTGACCCACAGTCTGAATTCTTGTTATGTGAGAAAAAAGATTGCTGTTATCATAGTAGGCTCAATTTTCTATTGCTTACAGCAAAAACATTCATTGTTTAGCTTACATCTAAAACATTCATCAAACTCTTGCATTTGATGAAATGCTTTAATAATTTATAACATATTTTTTTGATCCTAGAGAGTAATGTCTTAAGAGATAACATCTTTGGGACTTGCACTGAGTAAACACAATATTCCTTTTGAATGAAGAAATGAGCAAAGGATAAACTTTTATACTTAGTCTATACTATTAATATTACTAATCTGGGAAAATTTAATTACGTTATTTTATCCTTAGGAATCCTGAAAATACATTTTCCATTTGAGGACAACAATAAGGTAATTTTGAATAAAATGTAACTTGATTCTACTTCCAAAACTGAATTTTTGTATTTATCTAGTTATTTTTTTGCCAATATACTGAGAAAATCATTTTCTGATATTGAGTATTTACTTGTGTATTTATTTGAATAAATTATTTACTTTTCAGAAAAAGAGAGTAAAATCTTAGGAAGAATTTATGACACATAGATGTAGAGTTTATACTGATGCTGCATAGGAGCTGAAAAAATTAGCATAGTATAGCTAAACAATGAATAAAGCTATTTTTAAAACTATGTTAAACTAGAAAAATGTATCCAATAGGTAACACCATTAAAAGCAAGTAGACTGTATTTGCTGTAGGTGATCCAAAACAGAATAATGGAAGTAAAAGTAAACATTAAAACAGCAACAGATCTAGCATTTACTAAATTCGGAAATGAGGATAATTGATTGACCATATGCAAACCTACTAGACATTATCCATGAGTATGCATGTGTATTGCATAGCACAGCATGTTTAGTGCATTTCAATTATTCTCTACATGTCTCTTTTGACCCTGTATCTCTCAATATTAATAAGAATTTATTTTTTCTCTGTAAGTATGATGTAAAGTATTAAATTCAGCGGTTATTTATTTCCTTAATAGGTATTTTCTGGAGAAATATAATAAAAAAATACTAGGAACGTATCATGAGTGTTTTTCACATGACAATCTTTTTTGTCTCAAAAACTTAGCATGACTACTAAAAAGGATGTAGGATCTCCAAATTGTTTTTGACAATCAATTTTTTGGGTGAAGAATGTTGTGAATGAAAAACTCTGCCAAGTCTTCATCTGAAATTACAAAATAAATAAAAATTTTGTTTTAAAACAATGCCCAGAAAATCTCAACAAAAATAACTGTTTTTAAACTCTTTGGGATCTCTATAAAGAAAACTGTTATTTGATTCTTCAGATGATCTCTACATATTTGTTTATTCTTGAGAAACAAATGATGAGATTTTTGTTAACACAAAGTCAATTTATTATTTCAATCAGAATAGTTTTCTGATATCATGAATGGAAGCAGACTTTTTTAGTTATTTGACAATGATAGAACCATTGGAAACTTAATTTAAAAATATTTTAAAATTCATGTAGTCCAATTCTCATTTAAAAGGAAGAGGGGAAAACACATTTAGTTGTATTTACATGACTTTGAAACTCTTGTCATGTCAATTTAAAATTTTTGGGGTCTATTTGATACTTTAGCAAAAAGAGTTCCTAAGCAAAGTCCTGCTGTAAGCTGAGTATGTGAATAAGAACATGAATTAAAAAGTGACTCTCAATCTTTACCAAAATGTCTTCTCATTATACCATACTTCCAAATATTAGAATATCCTCAAGTAAAATTTGTTTACTACTCCAGATAATTGCAGAAAATGTAAATTTCACAAGAGGTAAATGAACGTTAGTCTTTCAATCTGTTGAAAGTGTCATATTTTCTTCTTCTTTTTTTTTTTTTTTGAGGGGAAGTCCCATTCTGTCACCCAGGCTGGAGTGCAGTGGTGTGATCTCAGCTCACTGCAACCTCTGCCTCCCAGGTTCAAGCCATTCTCCCACCTCAGCCTCCCAAGTAGCTGGGATTACAGGTGCCAGCCACCATCCCTGGCTAATTTTTATATTTTTAGTAGAGATGGGGTTTCGCCATGTTGGCCAGGCTAGGCTCAAACTCCTCACTTCAGGTGATCCAACCTCCTCAGCCTCCCAAAGTGCTGGGATTACAGGCATTAGCCACTGTGCCCAGCCTTGCTATTCTTTAAAACAAACGACCAAAAATCATCTTAAAAGCTATACCACAGTCTTATGTATCATTCATTCATGAGTTTATTGAACATATGTTTGCAGAATATCTACCAGGTACAATGTGACTTAGCATAAAAACAAATGCCCAAAGTTCCTGTTCTTATGGAAATTATACTGTTTGGGAGAAAACAGATAATATACACATATGCAAATTCATCTATAACATAGCTTGTGGCTGTGAGAATAAAAAGAACTATCAACCAGGGTAACAGAACAGAAAATGACTGTGTTTGGAAGTCACTGCTGTATTTAGGGTGTTTAGAGCAGGCCTTTTGCTTAAATAGACAAAGTGAAAGAACCCAGCGATGCAGATACCTAGTGAATGAGTCTTTCAGACCTAGGGAAGAGCTTGGTTAAAGACCCTGAGGGAAGGATGCTTTCAGAATATTTAAGATCCTCAGGAGTCCAGAGTGGTTGGAGCAGTATGAACTGGGGATCAGAACTATAGCTTGGAACTTACACGGACCAGTGCCTTGAAGAACATGATACAAAGCCTGAATTCTTCATTTCCATTTTGAGAAGCCAAGGTTACTTATTTTAAGAAAAATAAAACATTAGAAACTATAAAACACAAATATTTTAAGTTTCTGCAAGTTGCAGATGAAACTACTAAATTGAAAAAGCAGATGATTTCAGAAATAATTACTTTATTTCTTTTTCTTTTTTTAAACTCACAGCTTACTTGAAAACTAGCTCTATGGTGAATTCTGACCTAAGCAATTTTAGTATAATAATGTTAGTTAATGAATAAAATTACATCCCTATACACAATTCATTTATTGTTTATGTATCCATTAGTTTGTATAAATTTACAAGGGAAAACATATCTGCATAGTTCAATCCTACCCAGGGAAAGTCCTTAACTATGTTAGAAATTTGCTACTAAGATTAGGTTCATTTGCTAATCTAGGCAATAGATTTTGTACTCACCAAGGAATCTACAAGTACAATCTCACAGCAGGTGCAGCTGCAAGTGGCAGTGAAGCTTTCCAAATAGCCACTGAAGCTGCCAGTGTAGAAGATCTTATGTCATCTGGCAAATATCTCTAATGGACAAGAATCGCTGTGGGGCAAAAAATTCTCTTTTATGTAGAGATAGAAAACAATGCTATTAAGTTTTGTATTTACTTTTTGTTTAGTTCCAACAAATAGCAGATAGACTTTTTTCCCTTGGAAAAAGAGTCTTAAGATGTTTCTTTAAAATCAATTTAAAATATTTTTGATGATTTATGCTGAAATTAATCTGCATTAAATTTGTAATTGCTGAATAATTTAAATGTTAAATGATTAAAATAATTGCCATAAATTTAATAGAGTGTGTTTTGAATATATTTCACCTAAACTGCGACATTATGTACCTTATAGTTTCCCCCAAGATGTAAGGCATCAGCTTCTGATTGAGAGCTAGAAAAATCAGGCAAAAGGCAACCAAATGCAATAAATCTCTTTAAATGTTTATACAAGTAGAATAGAGGGAATGTTTAGCGTCATCACTTGAGAATAATATTTCTTCTTGACCACTCGTTGATTTTAACTAGTGGGTTGTAGTGTTTATGAGACAAGGTAATGGGGATAAAAGTCATACATGTCCCTAGGATTTCTGCAGATTTAAACACATCACTCTGGAGAATGTGCTGTGAACTTTTCCTTCTGTCTTTTTTTTTTAGAATCACACATTTGAATTATCATGGTCTATCACAGTCGGAATACTGCTAGCTGTGCTCCATCTTTGCACTTCTGAAGGACATGGGAGTCATTGTTAACACAAAGATTTGGGAAGGGCCGGAGAATGGGTTCTTCAATTCCTACTCCTTCCCTTTGCTATTTTCTCTGGCTTCTCAGGATCCACGTTAAGACAGGCATCCTGCAGCACCGGAAGGAGATTTTGTTGTTGATTTCACAAGCTACTGAAGAAATGATGTCTATCAAGCGTATCATATTGAAACTATTTTTAACAATTATAGAAACATAAACCTTTAATGTGCTCCGGTGGAAGACATTTTTAGGAAGTAATAATAGTGCGATGTTGGGAAGTCCCAAGGCAAAATAGTTAAGCAAAAATGAATTAGAATTAAGAGGAAAATCTGCCTACACATAAAATTATTATTTTTCTTTTTTAAAAGCAAGGAAAAAAGAGAAAAAATTCTAATGGTTTAGAAACCCAGTGAAGAAAATATAAAATAGAAATGATCAATACTGGGAAGCTTAAGAACAGAAATGTGATTATGTTCTTAGAATCTTAGATTAAGTGTTCATCTGTTTTGGGCCCAATTTAGTTTACTTTTCTGGGAATAAATCATGGATTTTAAAAAAACCCAAAGTTGTTGTATTAATTATTTGTTGATAAAATTTATACAGAGTACCCAGAAATTTTTAGTCTCCTGAAAGCATTTTAAAATGTGAAAATTTAGTAGATTCTGCATTTTTTAATTTATCATTCAGATTATGAAATTTTAAATGGAGTTCAAAGTTGATTCGTTAATTTTTACATCTAACATTGTAGTATCCTTCAACATATCACATAAAAAGAAAGTTAGGAGAGCCCCCAGGTGTATAGCATGAGGCTTAGTAAATAAATTAAAATAGAAAATAGAAAAAGTAGGTCACTGAGGCTTAGTATAGAACTTAGAGTAAAATCAATTTCAGTGTGATTAAAGAGGTTTAAGATGGGGATGAGGAAGGTCATGAGGAAGATAGGATGGTCTAGATAAGGAAAAATAACTTTAATTTATAAGCTTATATTCCCCATGAGCTGAAATATTGCAAGCTGGAAACACACAAAAGACATTTTGAATGTTATGGCAATCCAGGTGCTTGTGATTTTCTCTCTAAAAATTTACCCCATATGTGCAACAGTTTATGAGTACTCAATGCCCAAGGACACTCCTCAAAGAAAGAAATAACATGTATTGCCTAAGTTGAAAACACAGACTTCAAATAAGCCATTCTTCCTTAACCTACATGTTTTAAAATGCCTTAATTTTGCTTTCTGGAAAAGATATGAATTGTACAATTATTTATTCACAATTACTACAATATCCTTGTCAGTTGAAATGCATTCACAGAAAGCAAAGAGTTAAATTCTTTGCAGAACTCAAAACAAGAGGTGATATCTGCTTATTATATGTATGAAGGATCAAGTTAGCCACAGGCTATGAAAGTTTTCTAACTCTATTTTCTGTAAAACTTACTATTATAATTTGATTCTTTTGATTTTCTTTATGATTGTAATGTAATATTCTATACGTATAAAAGATTATATTTAATATAAATATATGCTATGAAATATAATAAAGCCACTACCCAGGTCAGAACATTACCACATTTTTGCAGCTACCTAAATTCTACTCAGAATTAGCCATCATTCTGAATTTTGTGTTAGCAATTCTGCATTGCTTTTGAGAACAACAAAATATAATTCAAAAAACCAGAAACTTAATTGAATCACACCATTAACTCTCCCTATATTTCCTTTGATGATTTCAATGCCTGACATAACTGACACTATTTTCAAACCTCTGGTAAAAGATATATATATTATTCATATATTTATATGTTCATATACATTCATATATATTTATTCACATTTATATATTATTTTTATTCTTTCAGTTTTTTATTTTGTTAAAATAAAAATTGTTTTTTTATTTTATTTTGTTAAAATTAAAAAGGAAAAGAATTAAGAAAAAAATCATAAACCCTACTACATAAGACCAACAGTTATTAACATTTGCTAAACATCATTTTACATATTTTTCTTTCTATATATATTGACAGGTGGACTAAAAATAAACAAACTAAAATCTTAAAATATAGTTAAATTTAAGTAAAATATATTAAATTTGCACTTGGTGTGTAAATATAGTGAAATGAATTGATAACCTGAGGAAATGAAAATGTTAGATAAAATGTGTTAGAGACAAAAATAGTGTACTGTCCGTTTGATAAAAAGAAAAATTGTGAAAAATATTGTTTTTAGTCACCATATCTTTTAAAGTAATTATTTTGCTGTGATGCTATATTTATTTTCACCTCGCTCTGAGAGATGAGAAAATTAGGGCTTAGATCTCCAACCCTTTCTTCACTTCAATTACAGTAATTTCATATTAGATTTTCCTGAGAATTAGAATTTTTTACGTTGTTTCCATTTGCAGATACAAACTATTGCAGGAAAATTTTCTTCTATTTTCAAACGTTTTTCTGTCTCATTGCTCTATTTGGTTACAAGGAAACTGAAAGGTAGACCTCCTTGGTTCAAAACCATAATTGTTTTTATTTTCTTAATTTTTTTTTCAAATTAAAAATTGTGTATATTTAAGATGTGCAATTTGATGACTTTCTTTTCATGGTGAGAAAACGTAATTTCTACAGCTTGGCAAATTTCAATACAATATTGTTAACTAAAATTCACAGTTTTGTACATTAGGTCTTTGGAACTTATCTTGCATAACTGAAACTTTGAACCGCTTAACCAACATCTTCCTCCAGGCCCTGTTAAACACCATTCTACTCTCAGTTTCTAAGAGTTTAACTCTTAGATTCCACTTATAGGAGATAATGGAGCATTTTTCCTTTTGTGTCTGGCTTATTATAGTTAGTGTAATTCCACTGGGTTCATCCCTGTTGTCTCAAATGTCAGGGTTTCGTTTCTTTAAAGGCTAAATAAAATTCCATTGTGTGTGTCCTCAAGACAAGAGAAGTGTCTTGAGGACATCAGCTATTTTTGTTTTTCTTTTTTTTTGAGACAGAGTCTCTTTCTGACACCCAGGCTGGAGTGCAGTGGCACAATCTGGGCTCACTGCAACCTCTGCCTCCAGGTTCAAGCAATTCCTGTGCCTCAGTCTCTGGAGTAGCTGTGATTACAGAAGGGCACCACAACTCCCAGCTATTTTTTGTATTTTTAGTAGAGAGGGAGTTTCCCCATATTGGCCAGGCTGGTCTAAAATTCCTGGCCTCAAGTGATCCAGCTGCCCCAGCCTCCCAAAGTGCTGGGATTACAGGCGTGAGCCACTGCACCTGGCCAGCTTTTTTTTTTTTTTCTGATTTACAAAAATGTGCCTTATGGCCTAGTGATAGTCCTGTATGTAGGGCAGTCTTTTCTGAATGTTCATATATGTTGTAATTTAGTCACCACAATTTCCAAATGAGAGTAGAATTATTGTACCTAATTTTCAGGCCAAGTTAAGAAAGGAGTTAAAGTATTTACCCCAGGTCCCAGAAAACAAAAAGAATAAAATATTCAACTTCAGGAAATTGTGCGCTTGTATAAGTTTAACCAGTAGCTCTCTAGCCATGCACAGTAGGAGGGATGGGAGAGGAGAGCTGATTTGTATCATTTGACAATTTTCAGTGTCAATACTGCTACCATGTCAGATATCAAGTTGCCTATAAAATATCATTGAATGGGGAGTCTCAAGAGTGGTGCTATAGTATTCTATAGTATTTATATTATACAGATACATTAGACATAAATGGCATCACAAATATAAAAAATAGTAAAATGTAGTAAAAACAAAAGGTGATGAATTTTGAGTATTTCTTACCTTTGTTTCTAATATTTAACTGTAAGTTTATATACTTTAGTTTTTAATTATGTACGTATTTAGCCATGACTAGAAAAGTCCCTGAAAATTTAACAATCAGCTCTCATGAACTGGTATACGTCGGCCCCAGACCACCATTGTGCCCAGGTCTGTTTGCAGATCCCAGATCCTTTCATGACTGATACCTGGCTTCAATATAGATGTATTCCATTAGACTATAATGTAGAGAAAAGATGCTGGGGTTACCACACCTAATTTGGAGATGACCCCCAACACCAGCCAACCTTGTGATCAAGGGCAAATTATGCCACCTCTCTGGTTCCAGTTTCTTTCTATTAAATAGGGAAGTTGAAGTCCTTGGCTTTGAAAATTTGTAACCATGGAAAACTTCTTTGTTTACTATCCTGAAAACATTTCCTTTGTCTCACTAAAGGCAAATTACTCAGGTTAAAGAGAATTGTACCTAGCACTTGGGGAGACTGAGGGTGGTTCACCTGAGCTAAGGAGTTCCAGAGTAGTCTGGGCAACATGGCAAAACCCCGTCTCTACTAAAAATATAATATATATATAGCTGGCATGGTGGTTCACCCCTGTAGTCCCAGCTACTTGGGAGGCTGAGGCATGAGAATCACTTGAACCCACGAGGTGAAAGTTGCAGTGAGCTGAGTGGATGCCACTGCACTCCAGCCTGGACAACAGTGTGAGACTCTGTCTCAAAAATAAAAAAATAAACAAATAAATCAATAAATAAAATGGATTGCAAGAGTGTGAGACTGCTTCTCAGAGGCTTGCTACTCCATGTTCCCTTGGGACACTCCAAGGAACTCCTAATTTCTAAAGTATTTTTTGTTATAATATTCTTTGATCAAATCTGTTTTGTACAAACAATGACACACTTAGATGTTATACTACTAAATCTGTTTCAAATTACCTTCAGGGTAAAGTACTTATGACTCACTCTCCTGCTTTAGTTGCGCTTAGCCGCTAGACTAAATTCAATCAAGGAAAGTTAACATTTCCAAATGGAACACCTGTTTTTTTTCTTCAACCACCTTGCTCCTGATACTTATCTCAGGTTATGGAGCCACCACAATTCAACCATTTCTAAAGATAAAGACCTTGGAGTTTTCTTTGATGCCTCTGTTTTTCTCACATTAGATCTCTAATCAGCAGCAAGTTATGTTGCTGCTATCTTTAATTTCTTATTTATTTTTTAAAATGTTACTAGCCAATATGGATATACCAGACACAGTTCTAGGTTTTACAGACAAATAGAGAATCAACTACAATCCTTGCTCTTAGGGAAATTCTATTCTGGTACAAGGAGAAAGAAAATAAACAATAACCAAATCAAAAGTGTTAATAGTGTGTCATGTATAAATCAATTCTGTGAGGAAAAAGAAAGTCTGGTAAATAGCTAGAAACTGATAGGAAGGGGTGGGGATTTTAGAGGAGAAATGCTCTCTAAGGCGACACAATAAGAGCAGAGACCTAAATGAAAAAGGGAACCTGCTATTTGGAATACCCGAGGAAAGACTGTTTCAATGCTACGTGCCAAGGCCTTCGGGTGGGACCATGCTTGGCATTTTTGAGGGGCAGCAAGGAGGCCAGTACATTTGGAGCAGAAGGAACGCAGATGGGCTAAACAGAAGACAAATGTGGCATGCCAACCAGTCATGCAGACTGTGATGAGAGCACCTAGGATAAGAACTTTGGTTTTTATTCCGAATTTAGGTCTTAAGCACTGTTGCGTCTTGCTTATAGGTATTTTGTAAAGGCTCATCATTCTGGTTGGTGAATAATTATAGATTTAGGGGAAACTGACTTTAAGGTAGCAAGTAAGAAGCAGTTAGATGGTTGTTAAAATTATTTCAGTCAAGTGAGGGTGGCGTCTTGAATCAGTGTAGGGGTTAGTGATGATGCTGAGAAATGATCAATTTCTAATTATGGACCTACATCATTAGGTCCATGGTGGGGACCTTAATGTTCATCTGATGCTTCCTTTTTACTTGATCACTTGGCTGCTTCAAGCCCTTTGAAGTTGATCTTATCTCTTTTTGGAGCACTGGTTTCTGTAAGAGTCTCAAAGCATTTTTCTTTCCCTTTAAGTTCTTTCTCAGTGGCCCCCTAAAAACTATCTTCCCTCTGTGTCCTATCTAAAATACCAGCCACCATCATTCTTTATTCTCCATTTCAATTTAACTTATTCACATGGAACTTAATATTACTACTTCAAATACATTATATATTTATTTCATGTTGTCGATATCCCCCATGTCATGACACTTTGCTTTGCCCACCACTGTCAAAACCAAATCCAACTTCCTAAAACATTGTGTCATTTCCCCATTTACAAACTGAATCATTTTGTATTTCCTAAAGTTCTGATTGTCATATGGCACAGATAAATATGATGACCACACCCTGGTAAGTACTGCTTTCCAATCACTCAATTTCTCCTATCACTCAGTTTCCAGATTTCAACTAGGGAAACAATCCTGCATATACCTCCTTTTTGGCACAGTTGGACCCTGAGATAATATCCTTTACGTGTCTGTATTTCAGTAGGCATTTTCACAGAACCACCTCCCTGTTTCCAGCCCTGTCTGCCTAGGTCTCACCTTGCTCTTCCAGGCACAATGATATAAAGGATGAAACATATTGACAAGAGCCAAATTATGACAATTGTGCTTGGCTTCTGCATAAAGGAAAGTACTGTATACACTGGAAGAATCAGTATTGAAATGTTGCTCTTTGAGCTTTTATGCTGAGGAGATTTGAAGCGTGTTTAGCTCAGTAGATTTTGTCCACCTAAAGGACATTTGTTGAAAATCTGCTTTTCTCCTGTTTGGTATTATTAGCCAAACAGCCTGCTTTTGCCAAATTTGCAAAGTAATTGTTTCTCTTTCCTTTCTGTATTACATTTCCTTGTGTCTTTACCTCCCTTCTCTTTTTATGATAAGCCCACCTCTCTTCTTGACCACCACCAATATCAACTCCCATTCCATTATTATATGCATTCTGGTTTTTAGTGAATTCATCAAAAAATAATCTAAATAAATATATTATACTAACTGAATAAACTGTCAATACCCTGCTACCAACTCCCTCATAACACACAAATCACTTTTACCTCCAACACTATTTGCTCTCTGAGCTTTTATCTCAGAAAGGCAATGTGAAGAAGTTGGATTTTGTATTGTCAATTTAACCTAGGGGTCACTCTACAGGGAGAGACAGAATGGAGGAAAATCACACCATATTCATGAAAGTTTTCTTACTTATGAGAAGGAGAAAATAAAGAAATGTAATTTGAGGCCCTTTAAAGACTTTCTGTGCTGTCCAAGAGAACATTTAGTATTTGAGCACTTCAAACATAGTTATTACAAATGAGGACATATGATTTAAATTGTATTTATGTATTATTTGTTTAAATTTAAATAACCACATTCAGCTAGTGGTTGCTGTATTGGATGGTACAACAATAAGGAACAGAGAGATTGACCTAGAGAAGTGGGGTAAATTTTAGTCCCACGAGTTCTTGGAGATAGGATTTGAAGAAATGGACAGTGCCTTCAAAACTTAACGCTACCTTCTTATTTTGAGCTCACACTAAATTTTGCTAAAGGTAGGAAGGTTTAGGCCAGTATAAGCCAAGTAGGTATGAGAACTTCCAGATATATTCTGTCATAAGGAAAGATGCTGTTGCTTGGTGAATTCTAATGGTGTTTTCTTTGGAAAAGGCTTCAAGACAACTTTCTGTTTTATGCTATTTCCAGTTTCCTTTCCTTAACTGCCCAAAGAAATGTTTGGTTTGAAACAAACAAAAAGTTCAATAATGAAGTGATTATTATGTAACTCAATAGCAATTTTCATTTATGGCTATCATCTACCTTTCTGAATATTTTCTTTTATTATAACACGAATCCCTTATCATACATATCCAGTCAAGAGACTAGACTTGCTTAACATGGTAATGAAAGCCAGTGTAACAACAATAACCCCGTGCCTTCCATGGATGGGTGGAACGGACCTGTTCTAAGTGCTTTGTATATAAATTCCATTTATACTGAGAAGTAGAGATTATTATGCTCTCATACAGATTGGAAAATAATATATTTTTTTCTTACACCCTTAAATTTTCAGGACAAATATTTCAACTACACAAGGAATGTTGAAAATGCTTTATTCCTAAAAGTATGTATTTTATTTGATAAAAGTTGATAGTTATTAAATCTGATAATAATTCCATTTAATTATTCAGTATACTTAGTCCACTACTTGTATTATAAATTTTTGTCACGGAAGTGATACTACAAAAAGATCATCAACTCCTTTGGAATTTTTAGGAAATATTGTGCCTAATGGTTTTTAAGACAAATAGAAGAAGAAGACATCTTGGTAATCTTACCAAGCTAATGCACATAATTTTTATATTATACACACACACACACACACACACACACATATATATACATATAATTCCACTCTGTGCTGTAAACTGGCTTTTCTTTATTACTTCCTTAATTATTTCATTTTGAGTTTACATTTCCCTTGATTTATTATTTTGTAATGTGTGCCCATTATACATTGCATAAAGGCCCTGATAATCTATTGATAAAATACCTACAGACCCTGACTCTAATTAGTTCATAAGCTGTTAGAAGCAATGTACAAAATAAAACCATTCAGCTAAGAAATATTTTTAGACTCAGCCAATTTTAGAAACTTAATTTTTTTTCAGCAATTCATTATAATTACACCAGAAAATACTTTGTGGCATAGCTATGGTCAAATATTCTAATTAATAACTTCATAAGGTTAATCTTCTGAGCCAAGTCATCTTCTACACTCACTACACTAAACTTAAAGAGGATGGATATCACAAGTAAGATTTTAATACACTGTCATAGAGTTCTTCAAAACTGCTGACTGTAAATACGTGTCCTCTGAGTTTACGCTAGGCAATTATCCATGGAAGTTAAATATCCTCAAGTAACCTGGTAAAATTGCCTTTTGATTAAGCATTTTCTTAAAAAGGCAGAATACCAGCAGTCTAAATAATTTTTAAATTGTAATTATATTCAGTACCTTGATTTTTTTCATTGCATTACTCTTAAATATCTCTTTTTTTTTCTGACATAGGATTAAAGCATTAGTATTTTGAGCAAGAGGATCTCAATTTAAGTCTGAAGCCTCCAACATCAATTGCTGTTAAATTATTGACAAGACACAAACCTATATATTTGTATACCTATTATATGATCAAACACTGTCCTCAGTCATTATCATGTCCTATTTTATTTTTATAATTTATTATACATTTATTATAATTTTTATTTTGAGATGGAGTCTTTCTTCTGCCAGGCTGGAATGCAGTAGCACAGTGTCAGCTCATTGTAACCTCCACCTCCCAGGTTTAAGCGATTCCCCTTCCTCAGCCTCCCAAGTAGCTAGGACTAGTAATTAGCAAAGGTTACACAGGTAGGTAATTGCCAAAACTGGTATTCAAACTGATAGATTTAATCACCAAAATGTCCATCTATGTCTTTCTTCTCTTTCTGCATTTATTTGTTTTCTTTGCCCCTCATTACCACTGATGTGTCTTTTGGCCACCTCTTCAGCACCTGTACTAGAGGCAGTGATATCAAACATATTTCTTCAAAAATAAACTCACAGGCCAGGTAAAAGATTGCACTTTAACTTCACCCTCAATGTTTTATGGAAAACAAAATTTGTTGTTAGATTCACTGGTATTGGACTCTAGCCAAGTGAATTATATATGTAATAGCATTTTGAAACTGAAGAACAGATCTTTTTTACTCATAAAACTGTCCCTAAAATTTGCTGCCTAATTTATCAAGTAAAATATAGCACCCACAGTTAAATTTGAATACTTATACTGAAAAAGAATGAGTTACTAGTTATCTGAAATTTAAATTAAACTGAGAATCCTGTATTTTACCTGACACCATAGGGAAAACAATCTTTCACAAGACTCAAGCGGTCATGACTGCATATTTTAAAGAGAAAAAAAGTAGTCAATATCAATCAGTACAAAACACGATGCTGTTTTCACACATCGGAAGCTGCACAGGAACTGAAACAGTCAAGAATCTGATGACATTTTACATGCCAAAGAGGCATGTGGACACTGTCAGTCACCACGAGGATACTGGCACTGAAAGTGCCACACTGTGTGTTACATGTCGGTTACATGACCAACTACATTAATAACCCAAATGTATTCAGTCCCCCAAAACACTTCGAACAGCAAGTAACAGAAGAACCCAGAACTGCAAATTTAGGTCAGCATTTTGTGAACTCATGATCAGTGTAGTACCAGGTCTCTACATTGTAAAATCTGTTTTACATATTTCAAAACATTTAAATATTTTTTAGATAAGCACTTTCTTGACCTAAGTGTACACTTTCCCATTTTTGATTCACATATGATCTTTATTATTTGGTTCTCTGATTCAGAGCAATGACTGAATAGCCAGATCAGCCCCCTTTTTCTTCCAGATCCTTTGAAGAACTTTCCAGTTTTTTTTTTTCTTTTGCAGTAGGGTTATTTTTACTGATTGCAAATTTCTAGTGTCTTTTGCCAGTTCAAAAACTTTCCGCCTCTGTGTAATCCGCTGCCTAATTCTTTCCCTATCCCCCAGAAGTTTTAACCTGAGGCAGACATAATTTATTCTTCAGTGCTTATTCAAGAAGGCTTTCCACGTCCATGCCAAAAAGCAAGCCCTTGCCAAATGGAATTCCTGTGTGGAGTTCTTTCAAAATCATGTCTTCCAACCAGAGGTGCAGCCAAAGAACTATCTGGGCAGCCACATTAGCTGTCATACTTTTCAAAATCACTGGCAGGCAGCCGATAGCACAGTCTGCCAAAACCTCTACTTCCATTTTAACCAGAGCACAGGTCTTCAAGGACGTTGTCTCAACTCTCATAGCCACTTAGAAATGGCTCCAGCAGCTCTGCCAGTTTCCTGCCTGAATGCAAGTTCCTGCTGCTTTGAAAGTTTGCTAAAGGGAAACATCTGCTTCTCTATGGGCTTAGTTCAGTTTCCATTAAGGCAGTGAGCTTTTTTTCACCTTTAATGAAATGTTAGCAATTTCAGCATCCATGTTTTTAGCAGTTTCCCATATTTCAACCTTTAAATATAAATATGCTTCTATTTTATGGAGTTTCTCAGGAGCATTGAAGATCTTTTGAGGCGCATATCGTATCAGTATGATATTAATTAAAATCTAATCTACTGTGTATTTTGTCTAGTTTCTCCTCCTCCCCAATCCCCATTAGCTTTATATCATAGATATTGTTTTACATTATTCTGAGTGGAGATGCTTGATTAACTCATATGTACATTAATCATTATTTATCTCAATTATTCCATAGTTTATTTCTGAATGATTCAACCATTGGCATAACTCTCTGATCTTTTGCTTTCTCATCTAAAACAAGAGACCGCTGAGTCTACTAAATGACCTTGAATACTCCTTCTAGTTCTGAAACTCAAAGTCCAGTTCGAGATCTTAAATTTTTCTTCTCAATAATATTGCAAAAATATTTTTGCTACAGTCTGTTTAACAGGCATTTACTTCACAAAGCATTAAATCAACAAACAACAACAAGGGAGTATCCAAGGAAGATAACTAGAATTGAAAGCATGCATTTTAGAAACTAGCTGTCTTTTGTTGTTGGCATTAAATGCCTTGTGTGGCCAGGCACAGTGGCTCACATCTGTAATTTTAGCACTTTGGGAGCCTGAGGCAAGCAGATCCGTTGGCTTTGGAGTTTGAGACCAACCTGGGCAACATGGCGAAACTCATCTGTACAATAAATACAAAAATTATCTAGGTATGATGGCACAGGCCTGTGGTCCCAGCTACTCAGGAGGCTGAGGTGGGAGGATTGCTTGAGCCTGGGAAATAGAGACTGCAATGAGCTAAGATCACGCCACTGCATTCCTGCCTGGGTGACAGAATGAGATCCTGTCTCAAAAATAACTAAGTAGATAAAGAATTGCCTTTAAAAATTATTAAACTTGTTATTAACTGGTTATATTGGGAAAAAAAAAGGCTATGTGTTAGGTCACTCACAGCTAAGTTAAATCCTCTACCATGTCAGCTACTTCCTCATCATATGGCAATAATTTTCAAAAGTACATTTATATTACTGTTCTCTCTCCTGGGTTTCTAATCTATGTATTCATCTCTCTATGGACATTTCTACTGAAATGCTTCACAGGCATACAACTTTAACTTAATGTCTTAAAATACATACTAAACCTCACTTGTCATGTTCTTTCTTTCTTTCTTTTTTTTTTTTTTTGATTTTTTTTTTTGAGAAAGAGTCTCACTGTCACCCAGGCTGGGGTATAGCGGTGCAATCTCAGCTCATTGCAGCCTCAATCTTCTGAGCTCAAGCCATCCTCTCACGTAAGCCTCCCGTGTAGCTGAGGCTTCAGGTGGACCAACCGTACCTGGCTAATTTTTGTAATTTTTGTAGAGATTTTTTTTGCCATATGGCTTGGGCTGGTCTGGAACTCCCGGGCTCAAGCATTCCGCCATCTGGACCCCCTCAAAGTGCTGGGATTGCAGGGCGGAGTCACTGCACCAGGCCTCACTCATCATTTTGTTTTTTCTCCATCATTTCTATTCTCTTTGCTGTCACTGGAAATGGTGCTGCCATCCTCTAAGGAAAACACGCTAGAACTCTCTACATCATCCTTGTTTTCTCTTTTGCTTTCACCTCCAGCATCCAAATAGTAGCCACATTTTATTAATTCTACTTTTTCAATATCTCATCAATCTGCCTCTTTTTTCTATTCTACCACTTCTCTGATCTGTAACTTGATGATATCACTGTTAACTTTTAAACTGCTCCTTCAGCCTCAGCCCTGGTCTAATCCAGTATCCAATCATCAGCCAGAATGTTGGTTCTGTAACATAAACATTACAATGACATGGCTTCACTTTAAATTTTTAGTTTATTTATTATTATAAAAAAAATTTTGTAGCAATGGGACCTCTTTTGCTGCCTAGGCTGGTCTCAACTCCTCACTTCAAGTGATTCTGACACCTCAGTCTCCTAACTAGCTGGGATTGCAGGCCTGAGCCACTGCACCCAGCTTGCTGTAAATTTTTAAATTCAAAGTCCTTAATATAGTTAAAAAAAAATGTCATCTCACCCCTATTTATCTTTTCAACCTCATAAATTTTCCCTCTAAGTTCTTTGTGCCAGATGGTAACTACTTAGATCTGGGGTCTTTTTTCTTATGGCTCTTCCATTCATTCTCTCCTGGAATACATTCATTCAACACTATGAACTTGTTCACACTCATACTTTTTTCTCTGCATCTTGATTTGTGCCACAAGGAGGCTGATTTTGAGAGCTACATCTACAATTCTCTTACTTTTCAGCTTCTAGTAGAGTTTCTCTGACAGCACGGACAAAGGGTTGGAGGAGGGAGAGTGGCATCTAAATATACATTCTTTGATGTTCCCATGGGTTGGTGGCCATAGGTTGGTTCCCATAGGTTGGTTGCCCCTTTGACCTTTCTTGAACTAAGGTCGTGGTTCCCGTAAAGCAGCCTTCTGGAAGCAGCTTCTCTATCTCCAGGCTCCAGTAACCCCTCCCTCCCCTGTTATTTTCAAGCCTGTCACAGTATCCCGTGGCATTTCTTGTCGTGTCCTTATACCTTATTCTGGTCTTCGAAATTGTCTCTTGATTAAACTTCCTCCAAATTACCTATTTTAATGTCCTATTCCTTTCCTTTAGGAACCTGACTGGGATTCTGATAGAGGTATCTGGACACAATAGTCTGGAGCTCAGAGGAGCACTTGTAAATAAAGATATACATTTTTGACTCATTCATAGTACTGAAAAGTGCAAGCAGATTTAATGTCAGAGTTGAGTAAGATTTAGACCTGCCTAAGACTGAGCGCTGAATCACTTCAATGCTACGAGATTTAACAGAGGGTTGTTAGGGTGGCAGGGCTAGAGGCAGGAAGGATAAGGAGAGCTGTAGGAGAGGCTGAGAAGAAGTGAGGAAGGTGAAAATCCAGGCAAGAAACCAAAAGACTATCCTTTCAACAATATATGAAAAAGCAAAGCCAACAAAACTCAACAAAGCTGTGAAGTTATTGTTTTTTCCAGTGTGTCAAATCCAAGACCACATTTTTAGGCCAGGTTATCCATTACATTACCCGGGCATCTATTTAGCCAAAAAATCTGTGCCAGACTGATACTTCCAAGCAGTTGGAATAGATTGAATCTATAAGCCTTGTAATGAGGTATATAGAAAAATCATATTTCTTTTCTATAATCAACAGTAGGACTAACGGGCTTTTCTCTATTATAACTATTACTAAAACAACCACTGAAAATAAAGATTCAGTAAATCCTTCATCTATTATTTATTGGAAAGCAGACACCAATGAAGAACTAACAGGCCAATTAGAGAATAAGCTAGACAATTAATTAAAAGAATTTGGAAAATTAGGATTAGGACAGTGAGGGATGTAAAAATAATGTGACACCTAATTAATAGGAAAAAAAGAGATGGCACTTATAACGCCACTTGCATTCTTAGAAAATAGATGCTGTTTATGACAGGCTATTTTTTGTTTGATTGTTTTCTGCTAAGCTGTTTGATGGATTGGGGAGTTGAGTTCTGAGAGATGAGCTGAGACAAAGAGATGAAAATAGTGGCCAAAAAAGTGAGGTCCATGATGTCAGAAGGCTTTGCTCTAGTTGGGGTAACCTTTCTTTGACACAAAAATCTTTAATAAACCAGACAGAATTCATAAAATGCTTGGTATGAGTAGACTTGCACTTTGCTATATACTTGTATCCAAGGAAAGAAATGCTTTTTTTATATCCAGAGTAAAATGAAGGCTTTTAATGACAATTCAGGTGTTGAGAACAATGAGAACCATGGAGGAATAAGCCACTAAGAATTCTTAAAGGTCATGGGATTTGATTTTAAATTTCGCAAGCAATGGTATTGGCAAGTCAGGATCAGTGCTTAAGCTAAGTTTGTCTAGATTTCCTAGTGACAAGTAAACCCTAGCAGATAGCAGGGTTATATAAAAAACTAAGTGAAAGTTCTCGGCATGTTGAAAATGCTGGGAAGGGATAACAGCTTTCTATAAATATTAAAATGATTGGTAGGTGCAATTTAGTTAACTCAACAGATCTGTGTTGAACATTCTGACAGAGCGTAGTGGTAGAACATGTGAATGCTTGGGTCAAACCCCCACTTTCAGCACCCTCTAGCTACATAATTTAAGACACTTAAAATTCTGCTCTATTTCAGTATTTTTATTTTTAAAGTGAAGAGAATAAAGTATACTTTCTAAAACTGATAAGAAGATTTACAATTATTTTATGTGAAGCACCTAAATTAGTGCTAAGTTAGTGCTGATTTCATAGCCAATCCATAATAAATATTAGCTATTACTGATGATGATAAAAGTTAATTTAAATAGTCCTTTTATTATATAACCCAGACTTTATTAGAAAATAATGTAAGTAAAAACAGTGCTTTCTATGAAGTGAAAACTACTGATGTGATTTTAAGAAATGAAAGTTATATGAACTCAGATAATATCTTCACATAAAGATGTCTGCTAGAATCAGGATTTTCCCAAAATTGGGAAGTCAAGTGCTCGTCTTGGTTAATGTTTTGTGGAGGAGCAGTGGTTCTCACCATGACTGTGCATTAAAATGATCTGGGGATATTTTAAAACTAGACTACTAAGTAAGATAATCTGGGGCTGATAACTATGTTTGTCTGTGGTAATTTGCAACCAGCGTTGAGAAACTTGCTGAATTAATTTCTACACTGGGTGTAGGTTTGGACCAGCTTTGAATCAGTCTTCTCTTGATAGGATAATCTGATTCTGCTATTACTGGACACAATGGTGTAATTGGTATATACCAATTGGTACATGGTATAATAGTTTTTCAAATGCTCTACCTTGATCTTCAACTTCATTCTTTATATGGAGTTAGAATAATTCCAGAATTATCCTTTGGTTGAAGAGACGTGGAACTGTGGCAAAAATGTGTTGCTTTTATGTTAGATTTTCAATTATATCCACTTAAAACTTTTTAAGAACTTAAAAAGTTGATTTATTAGTCTCTTCATGATGAATGGGTTTTGTAGGACATGATGTTTTTCTGAAATAATTATTTCTAGAATGAGTTCCTCCAATTTATTTTTAAATTAAGAAATTTAAAATCATAGCAATCAGAATATATACCCTGATTATTAAAATATGCTATATGAATTGCCTAAGATCTAATCAGCACATTGTTGATAAATATTTCATATGTATTTTTAATTTCCATATTTTTATTGCATTTCAGTATCACAAATTGTATTTTTCATTCAATGACTGTCCTATCAACCTAATACATATTTGTAAATCTTAATTCAAACTCAATGAGTATGGATCCATACAAGCTTAAACTGCAATTTCGCACAACTGTAGTTTTAAATTACAAATCATGAATGCATTTAATATGCTCTGCTGTCTGAAAAGTGGTTTAGAGAGCTACATGTATAAAAGGTGCCACAAAACACTCTAGGGCAAGGAGAAAATCTGCTATCCTTTTGCTATTAATGATTACTCCTAATTCCACTTTCCTATATTTCTCATAGTTACCTCATTTTCTCTTAAGAATGTATTTTTTCATCTTTTCATATTTATGTTTCAAATCATAGAATTGTGTGAACATTCTAAATGTGTACAGTTCTTAGGGAGGTTGGCCTCTTACAAAGGCAGATACAGAATTACATCATTCAAATTTAGTACTATTTTGGGAATGGCATTGTATAGAGTTTATCAGCACGTTCATCGAGCTAGAAGATGGCTCATGTATTTCTTGCTGGGTAGATATTGTTTATTCCAGAAAGTCCACTCAGTATGTGAAAGTCATTTTCCCTAGTGACCAAATAGTTTCTCCACATTTGATTCCTTTTTATCTCCGGTATCAATTCTCTAAAATTATCTGGCTCTCCTTTTTCATCATTCATAGTAGAGTTATCTTACTAAACCACATATTGCATACAGCATCCCCTCTTCAAAAATCAGCAAAGGCTCCCCACTGCTGACAGAAAATAAAACAACTCTCTGAAATGCCCTCCAAAGTTTTGCATGCTTTCCCTTTGAATTACACTCTCTTCTCATTCACAGCATTCCTCTTCACACTCTTTCTCTGCATTTTTCTTCCAGGTGTGTGGCCCAGCTCTATGACTTCACTTATGATTTCCCATCATCCTCAAGTGTGCTTCGTTTCCCTCTCTCTATTTTATTAATGCCTCTGTCAGATACTCCTATTTGGAAATAAAAACTTCCTCCATGCTGCCTGTCAGAGACTCTGCTTTCTCTTCACAATCACATGTTACATATGCAGCTCCATTTGACTTGCCTTAGCTAATTTGATTTCCTTGCCCCCAGTACATTTTAAAGGCTTTGAGAACAGGGATGCTGTCTTGTTTGTTTTTGTATTCATAGGGACTTGCACAATGTTTAGTTTAAAAAGTGATGTTTAAATATGTGAACTGAGAAAAACTAAAATGAGTAAGAGATTATACCCCATTATGCCCTTTAGAAATGCTAGAGGTTTTTTTTGAAACTGATATGCTAAATAAAAGCCTACTAATATGTCATCAGCAAGTATTTGTAAGCAAATAAACGTGTTATTCGGAGTGAATGGTCTATAATTCTGCAGATCATTGCATAATCTGTGGTTTTTCAAAACCTTGATTATCTCATATTTCTATATCCTTACAAAGAAATAGAAAGACAATTGAATTTTCTTTAAGATAGTACTTTTTGAAAATGGTGCTTGAAATATTTTCAAGCTTAAATGTTTTGTTTTCATAGAATTATTTTCAAATAAATATAGTATTTAATTATTATGGGCTAAGATAATTTTGTCAATTATCACAGAAAGCCTTGTAAAGCGGTAGAAGAAAATGCATGTTTAATCTTTTTCTTTATATTATCAGATATAAACAGACAAATATTAGAGACTTGATTTTTCTCTACTTATAAAGAAAATGTTATCTCTATTCTCCTAATATCATAGAGTATTGAAGTAGCAAAGAAGAATCCAGAGAAGTAAATAAACTTTGCTACAACAAATAAGTGAACTGTCTGTTATAATAGCTATGTGGCTATTTGATTTGTAATGCAGATATTTGAATTTTCATCCTATTACTAGTGAATAGTTTTAAATCAGAAACATAATTTAGCTTTTGAATGTTGTTGTTTATTTCTAATATGAACTGGTAGAAAGGGATTGATCTTTTATGAGTACCTACTATGTACCAGGTTCTCTGCCAGGAAAATTATAAATACTATGCTATCAAAACTGATATTGTGTTAGATTTATAGGTAAGAGAATGACAACTATAATTTCCTCTTTTCAATCTGTGGAATATTTTTAGAGCTTATTGTGTGCTCTATTTCCTACAAACAGCCCAAAAACTCTATTTAAAAAAAAAGCCAATGGCTGATACAGAAGGCAAAGTATTAACAGAAAAAAATACAAAATGAAGTGAAAAATGGAAAAGTGGTAAGCCTATGGAAAATATGATTAAGAGACAGAATATATATTTGTTTCTCCTCCAGTCTTTAGTGTGATTATCTCAGAAAAGCAGATAAAAGAATTTATAAATGACAAATATATATGGACTGACTATGTGAAACTTGGATGTAGTGTTACAGCTAACTGAACTCTAATGAGTTATATTTCACAAAATTGTATACGGTTCTCAAGGTACAACAATATGAGGAAGTCCTAGTGATAAGAAAACTATGGCAATGGCCTACTTTAAGGAAATAAACTATATCCCTGTATGGACTCTTTGGTATTTAATAAGTTACAGAATTTCTAAAGAATATAGATAATTATTTCATTGGACCCTAAACCAGACTTGTCAAATGCAGGTGGGAAAATTGCTCTCTGAAAATAGCCCAGAAATAACATTATCATTTAAATGGATGGATTGGTAAACACACACACACACTAAAACACAACTTAAAGAAATGGGAAATACAAATACTAACTGCAGCAGATAGTCCAAGCTGCTATATGGTAATCAAAATAAAATAACATTAAAACTGACAAAAATGTTATTTAAGTGTGTATTTTTGGCATAGGCAAAGGCTGAGTTTTTATTTATTTTTAACCCTACCTTATCTATATAAGTCTACCTATATTTTTTATCTATTTATAGCATGGTTGACATAATAATGTGAAATAAAAAAACTTTAGCAAAGTACAATAAAACAACATCAACATTTGTTTCACAATAAAAGTATTGCTAAATTGCCATAAAATTATGTACCTTACCAAGACATACCCAACATGGGGTCCAAAAAATTAAGAAGATTAGATTCTTAGTCTCATTAACAAGAAGTCAACTTAGAATTCTTGGTTGCAAATAATGGAATCAATCTAGCTGTTTTAGCTCTTTTAAGCTAAAAGTCACTTTGAGAGCTAATCTCACAAAACTGAAATAAACAAGAACAAAAGACATTCCATCAGAAGTTCCTCCTTGGTAGGTAATCAGGCCAGAAAGCTGCCATGTTGCCAGCTACCTTACATTTCCTTTACTTTTGTATCAGTCACTAAAGGTTTAAAGTTTTAAATGGAAGAACTGAGGTGACTGGTTGTTCCTTCACCATTGGAGGATAAGAACAGAGAAGATTTGCTCATTCTGCTTCCACCATGGGAAGCAGACAGATGCCTTCACAAAATCAGGCACAATGAAGACTTATCAAAGTAGAAATTAGGTTGTGAATGACAGCTATAAGGGCCTTTGGAAACATGAATATCATTGAGACTGAGGGACTATGTTAACTTCTCTTCCCAGGTCCACATTGGGCATGGTTTCAAAGGCAAGAACTTCCCAGCGCCATGCCTCCATCCACCTCCCCAAAGGGGAACCCAGAGTTCTTTGTCTAACTTTCCCATGTGCGGGCTTGGTAAAATTCCAGGTGAGCTTCCTTTGTTGAGAAAGCCCGCCAAAAGCCCTGGAAGGAGGGGCTGTATTGTAGGCCACGCAGCCAATTCAATATCGGAGTCAAAGATCAGTCACTCCAGAGAAGTTTGAAAGAACCCCTCTCACTGGACAAGAACATGAATGGGTTGGGAATAACTTCAAAGTTAAAATTCCACTGCACCTTACTTGTGTGATCTCCCTCTCTGGGATCCCCTCCCCCAACAGCATGGGAACTCTCTCTACTTCTCTCTCTCTCTCTCTCTCTCTCTGCCTAATAAATCGCTTTCTGCAAAACTCTTTGGGTCCGTGATGTTTATACAAACGGTAAGCCCGCAGCACCTCCAGGGCCTCTTTCCCCATTCCTGGGGCAGGGGAGGCTGAGAACCTGAGACACCCAGTTACCCGACGATATAAATAAAACCACAGCACTGAAGAGTGAAGGGATCCATGACAGAGAAACAACAGTTACATGAAAAAGAGAATTCACGTTTTAACAAAAATAGAGAGTATCTTGTAAAGGGAAATTTTTAGTATGGAGGGCAGGGAGAAGATGCTGCTAAGTTAATCAAATGGAGACTGATGTAAAGCATATTTGAGCTGGCACACACTTGTGTAAAAGCTGAAAGCATGAATTGTGACAGGAAATTTAGGTGAACAGAAAATCAGAGGCATTATTTGTATGAGTACATTTGCTCTCTGATAATGAGTAGACAAGAAGTAAGTGAAGAAGAGACAGTGACATTGAATGCCCATTCTTACTGTTTTCATTTTAAATGACAAACTATGTTGATACACTGACAATTCTGAATGCCATGATATCCATGCAAGCACTCTGGGAAGCCAAGGTGGGTGGATCACCTGAGTTTGAGACCACCCAGGCCAACATAGAGAAACCCCGTCTCCACTAAAAAATACAAAAATTAGCTGGGCACGGTGACACATGCCTGTAGTCCTAGCTACTCCAGAGGCTGAGGCTGGAGAACCGCTTGAACCCGGGAGGCAGAGGTTGCAGTGAGCTGAGATCACACCACTGTACTTCATCCTGGGTGACAGAGTGAGACTCCATCTCCAAAAAAAAAAAAAGAATTGCATGGAGAATGATTTGCACTATTATTGACAATATGGGAGTATGCTGATTCTTGAGGTTTTAATTTTGAAGGAGACTTTAACCTCCCTTAGCCTTTATTTCTCAAAGCTTTGTTAATGTCTATTACAAACCACTAAGTTATTTTAGAGTTATTAATGTACCTCTCCACTAATCTGTAAATTCCCTGAGGGTTAAAAATTAACCTTATACAATTTGATATCAGGATCTAGCACAATGCCTAGGCTTTGGAAGAATGTACAATATATGTTAGGTGAATTAATAAGCACATCCGTGAAAAGCAAGGGAGAGACTATACTCCAAGTCCACATTTTTATAGATTTTTTTGTATTAAAAGTTTGACACATTCTAACTGGCATAATAAAGTTTACTAATGACGAAGATTAACAAATAACCTGGGGCTATTTTTCTTCTCTGATTAATCCTCTTAATTCAATTCAACAAGCAATTATTGTGTCTGTTGTATGCCAGGCACTGTGTATGCCAAGTACTAGAAATACACAGATTGATAAGACCTATTCCTTCCCTTAAGGAGCCTACAGTCTAATCTCAATGCATCATTATCAGATTCCTTAGCTCCAATCGAGATGTACTGAAGCTGAATTTCTAAAAACATAGCCTGGGAATCTGATTTAAACAGCTTCATGTGATTCTTCAGTGTACTAAAACTTGAGAGTCAGAGTCTTGGTAGAAAGCAGTTTTTATAATAAAACTATCAGTGATCTTCCAGAAAAATGCTGTGAGAAATGGCATTAGACAAGAGAGCTTAGAAGGTGCATCCAGGGATTGTGGTAGATGTTCTTAACAGAAATATTGAAAATGGTATGTAATATTTAAAGTCAGGTGACCAAATTCAAGCTGGTTTCCTTAGAATTTTTACTAAATAAAATCTAGAATCAAAATTTAAAATCAAAATGCAGATGTAGAATTATATATGTAAGATTATATATATAAATGGATATGTGTGTATATTTGTGTGTGTGTGTGTGTGTGTAGACAGAAAGAGATATGGCTCGATTAATCATGTCAAAAAACAACAAAAAAACTTTTTTTTTTTAATTTACTTAATTTTTGAGATGGAGTTTCACTCTTGTTGCCCAGGCTGGAGTGCAATGGCATGGTCTTGGCTCACTGCAACTTCCACCTCCTCAGTTCAAGAGATTCTCCTGCCTCGGCCTCCCAAGTAGCTGGGATTACAGGCACCTGCCACAATGCCTGGCTAATTATTATTATTATTATTATTATTATTTTGTATTTTGGTAGAGACAGGGTTTCACCATGTTGGCATGTTGGCCAGGCTATTCTGGAACTCCTGACCTCAGGCGATCCCTCCCATCTTAGCTCCCAAAGTGCTGGGATTACAGGCATGAGCCACTGTACCCGGCCAAAAAAACCTTTTATAATTTTCTCCATGTCATCTCATGTTTGGATAATTCATCACAAATGCCATAATTTGCAATATTTATTCAGAAAGTCTCCTGTACTAGCATAAGAAAGGTGGCACAGATCTCTGTCATGGGGAATTGTCAGCAGGGGAGTTACATGCAGCGAAATCTGTCTTTTACTTCTGTCAGAGAGAAAAGCAGATTGTTACTAAATCAACTGTATGATTTCAAACAAGAAGGAAAAAGCAAAGTCTTCATAACAGAAGAGTAGTCAATGATTAAAACACACTTATGTGAAACAGCAGGTTGAAGTCCAGAATATTATTGGATATTGGCAATTTCTGTAAACAGAAGCAATTGCACTGCTTTGAAAGAATTTACCAAATGATGTCTGATTGTGAATGTAAGATAGATATGAATCTTATTATTTCTGTTCTCTGTATGTTAAGTGTCTTTTATGGTAAGAAAGAAGTGACTTTATTATTATAATCTACTGTTATTTCCAGGATAATTGCCTGCTTTTCAAAATATTGACCAAAAACTGTGTCATTGAGCATATATAATGTCATTTTGAAATGGGCGAGTTCCCTTATGTTCCCCTCACAAAACGTGTGACGGGGCATAGCTTGCCTGTTTGGTCACCCTTCTGCTCAAACCTTTTGCGGGATGGGGAGCATGCAGATAGGCGGGTACAGAAGCTGGGGTTAGTTCTTCTGGCTCTGGCCCTGTGCTAGATTCTAGGTGTGGGTGCCTGCAATCCCAGTGTTACAAAACTTTCAGCTTTGCTGTCCACAGATGGCTTGAGTGTTAACCAGCTCAATGGACTCTCTGCCTTTTCCAAAGGGCAGAGGCCAGTGTGACATCTTTCTGTATCCCAAGCTCTTGTCCAGCATCCCAGAAAAACTGGGGAACACATGGACTCAAAGGATGAATGGGAGGTTTTATTGAGTGGTGGAGGTGGCTTTCAGTGGGATGGATGAGGAGCTGCAAGGGGGAATGGAGTAGGAAGGTGATCCTCCCCCCGAGTTGGGCTGCACAGAGGCTAGACTCCTCTCTAACTGCCCTCAGCCAAACTCCTCTTTGTGTTCAGATATTCCTCCTCTTCTCCCTTTCTTCGCTATGTTCTGCAGTACCTCTGCTGGTCTGCTGGCTTGCTGGTCTGTTTTTGGAGTTTGGGGTTCAGGGTTTATGTGGGTGCAAGATAGGCCAAAAGGCAACATTTGGGTGTGAAAACAGGAATGCCTATTCTCATTTAGGGGCATGGGTATCCAGGCTTGAGGGTGAGGCCTTTGCCAGGAAACTGCCCTCTTCTACCCAGTATTTCCCTGTCTCCTGTTGGCATCAATATGTATTTGTTTTATATAAGGTATGACCAAAGATATGATGCAGTGGAAAAAGTATAAGTAAAAGAAAGATATGGGCTTAAATGTGAACCTGAAACATCTGTTGTCAAATAAACTAGACCTTCTCTGTTACCACATGAATGTTCTGCTAAGAAGAAGAGTAGTAGAATGAGCAAAGGATGGGGCACAGATTAGGGTAAGAAGGATGAGCAGCAAAAGAATATCAAGAAATAGACAGGATGGAGATATATGAACTCATATTCTTATGAATTCTCTTTAGAGGAAGATTTGGAACCAAATACAAAAATTCAGAGTATTTTATCTATGCTATCTATAATGGTAAGTAAAGTACGTTTTTAGCAATTATTACATATTTTGAAATTTATCATGAATATTAAGGCTTTATGATATATGTCTTAATTTCTTATGTTTTCTTTATAAAATTGAAATTAAAATATTTTAGCTATAACATTAAATAGACATCAAATCAAGGAGACTTTGAGTCAGTACTTTAGCGAATATGCTTGTGCTCAGACTGGGGAGTTCTTTACAAAATCCTGCAAAAAGACATTCCATTCTGACAAAGACATTGTAAACTACATAGCGCCAAATAAATGTAAGGTATTTCTGTAGACAAGCATGGAAAAACATTCTTTTTATACAAAGCTATTATTTTATGTTGTATTTAATTGGCTTACATCTTGCCCCGTGAATGGGGGTTTAAGAGTCAACAAATGCATTTAAAAAGGTAATCTCAGAAAGGAAGCCAGTTTGTTAACTAAGGTAACTATTCTGAATAAACAAATTGTGTCATGCATTCAGCTATGTGAATGTCTGGACATTTCAGAGAAAACTGAGAAATAGTCTCCTTTCTTGGCTCTTTCTCTAATAGTTAACAATTGACAGCCTACTTTATAAAGTTAATGTCAATGTAGGGATAATTTATTCAAATATCAAGTGCCTAAAAGGACTACATGTTGAAGTAGTTCATATCCCATGCTGAAGTTTCGTTGCGTTGCTTATAAGAATTGATAAGGAAACCATTGGAGCACTATCAGTGATTTAAAAAAAAGATGGAGAAACATTTAAGTCATCTGCTAACATTACTTTCCAGTACAAGAGAGATAAGTTTAACAGAACAATTTTATGATATATTCCCTAAGAGATATAGGCTTATTTTAAAATACATCTTTTAAACTCAAATATAAGATGGGAGATGTTTTTAATCATGTAGGACTTTATGTGGATCATCAGTTGGAGCAGAAAGAAGCAAAGGAAAAACAGAAGTTAAGCCACGGACTTAGCAAATCCACCTGGTGGACGAACTTTTCATTTTCCGCTTCACCATCCTGCGAGCTCACACTCTGTCAGCGCAGGTGTGATGCTAGAGCTTGTTTCAATGTGTCTGCATTTCCCTGCACCTGTGGATCACCATCAGGCCGATTGCAAAAATGCCTTCCCCACAGCTTTACTTGAAGACGTTGCACTTTATTTCAGATTTAATGAGGTAAAAGAGAAAAGCCTCTGGGACCACCTGCTCCTAAAAACTGGACATTTTCTTTTTGTAAAATCTCAACAATTAACCTTCTTCTGTTATTAGTATACAAGAAAACATGAAATTTAGGACTCATGGGTGCCCTTAGTTAGCCATAATAATGACAGTTCCATGGACAAGGTGAATAATGGCTAAGTTGATTGAACATATGTTGCTTTTCAGTCACAGAGCTTGTCACTCCATTTCTGTAATACCAGATGTAGGAACAAAAAATTCTTCTCTGTTGGTTCTCAGTTGGCTGAATATATTTCATCATTATGCAGAAGAATGGAATTCGAGTGAAAGAACATTGAGATTATAGCCAAGACACTATGATGCTAGAATAGTGAAAAAGGTCATGAGAGGCTGATCGACAATTTAAGCCTCAGACAAAATACATCCTGTTAATACCAAGGTTATTTCTCTAAATAATCACTACAAATAATACACTGTGATACTCTGTTTTCTCTGAGAGAAGATTAAAAGTTTAGATCCATATTATCTTACCAAGGAGATTTACAAACATCAAAAAGGGTGCCAAAATATTATTCACTGGTTCTTGGAAAGATTAATTTTACATCACTTTCTCAGTTGTAGAATTCACTGTTAACAGATCTCTGCCTATCGGAAGAAAAAGCTATAGTTACGCCAAGGTAAACTAGGTGTTAAACCAAAATTATACATAGGGCATTTCTTTTGCTATAATATTGAAAGCACATACTGAAGATGTGGTAATCGATCTGTGATACTATTGTGTGCATGTGTCAGGGAATAGTTTATAATGAGTCTGCTAATTAATGTTAAAATTACATGTTACATGTTTATATTAAAATATAGATATCAGTTTACTATATATGTTATATATACACATATAACATGTCATATAACATAATATAGCATGTAAGTACTTTCACATTTATGTATTGTGTGCATATGTGTGTGTATGTATCAATACACAGAAAAGCATTCTTAGTTACAATACATATGGGAAATCTTTGTCCATGATTCAATTCAACTGCAGTTTTTCTGCGATGTCCTTCTTTTCAACCTCTTTTATTCACCCTACCCAGATGACTGTCCACTTTTTTCTTGGCAGTCTCATCACTGCCAGTTCATGGTTTTAACTGACAGCAAAAACAGAAATCAGGTAGGTTTATATATTTTCTTACATGCGTGCTTTTCCATATTAGACTGCAAACATCTCCAGAGCACAAATCATATTCGTTCATCCTTGTGACACAATAGGATTAATGCTTTCAAAGTGCTCAACAATTATTTGTAATTAATTGCAGTGTTTAGTAAATATTTAATAAACACCTACTAAGTGCCAGACATTGTATGAAGCACTGGTGCTACACTGCTGAGCAAAATAAACATGACTTAGGTGCTATTAAAAAGTGTTGAAATCTATGAAAGCAAAATACTTGACTCTGATGGTCATTCAGGGAAGTCTTTCCTGAGGAAGTAAATTTTGAGTTGAAGATTAATTTTATGTAAAACTTAATTAGGTAAAAAGTGGAAAAGCATGCCTAAGGCTTTTGGGTGGAAAGAAGTATGGCTTCCTTGAGGAATTTTAACGTCAACAGACTTAAAGCCTTTTTTTTATAATCCATCCAATTAAATGAGCATTACATTAGATTTACTCCACACAAAGCCTCTATCCCATTGCTTTGCACTACTAAAAATCTGTATTAGTTTTTGCAATGTATAAACAAGTGGTTTATCTTTCAGTTGTTAGTATAGTGTTGTTTTGACTTTCAAAGGGCACATGCAGGTACACTATGGGAAGGTTCACTGGCATCTAAGAGGCAAGCTGCCTGCTGCTATCTTTGTAGAATAGTCAAGATCCAACCTGACTTGTCTAATTGTCAAGCTCTAACCTGACATTTTTCTCATGTGTGTTCTAACAGCATTCTTCTGCTCAGCTTGAAGGGGATCCTTCCTTTTCAGGTCACCACAGAGCAGCTTTTTTGGGGTCCTCCTGTTATTCTTCCTCCACACATGCCCAGCTCAGGACCCTGAGAGGCAACAGGCATTGTTTAATACTGGTAAACTGGCTACAATCCAGAAACTTGTCTTGCCATTAATCAGGTAATACTACTAAAGTGCTAAGATAACCTGAATGAAAAAGTGTTAAAATGCCTGGCAGAGAGTGGACACTAAAATAAAATCATTAATGTAGTTATTAAATAAAACAATATCTAATGTTATAAAATACAATTTCTCTGTAACTTGCTCTGTAATTTTAAAATGTACTAATAATACACTCAGTATAGAGCTCCCTGAATAATCAAAATATATGTTGTAACACCCAGGAATTCACAATCCATATAAATGCATGTATATTCATGAATTGAAAGTACTCCACAATAATAACCTAAGTGTCCCATCACTGTCTCCTTTTCTTTTGTATGCTTCTAAAAGTTATAACTAGTTATTTTTGCTTATCTATTGCTCCTTTTAACATATAAGCACCATAAAGGCTTAGAGCTCTATCCCAGTCCTTAGCTCAGTACTGGAAAATAGTAATAGTAATAGTTGCCCATAATAACTGCCATTGATCAAGTCTTAACTATTTTTCAGGTACTATTCTAAGCAATTTTCCTATATAAGCCCATTATTCCTTAATGCCCTAAAAGTTTGATTTCAGTTCCAACTGAGAGAGTAAAAATACTCCACGTTGTCAGTGGAACTCCACTCAGTTCCACTGAATACAGTTACGAAATCTGGATATAATTCAAGGAACAGCTCTTCAAGGATTCTAAAAAGTAAAGAAGAGTAGGCCAGATAAAGAAGAAGACCAAAATTTGCATCACAATTGACTGTGTTGACTTTACCACATTTTTTCTCCTCTAATATCCCCTGGCTTGGACTTAATACAGCTGTAATCTCAGATGTGGCCATTCATCTGGAGAGAATGCCAAGAGAATTTTAGTCTTCTGCCTATTAAAATACTTCAATTCCTACTTAAGAGTCTTTCAAAAAAGGAAATCTGGCCCAATGTTCATTAGTAAATTCTATCAAATATGTTTTTTTTTTTAAATAGTACCTATTCTACTTAATCTTTAAAAAAAAAAAAAAGAAAGAGGAAGCAACACTCCTCAACTTATTATATGAGGCAGCATTGCCTAATTATCAAAACCAGACATAGTATGAGGAAAAAAAAAACTATAGACCATTAAAAATATTAAAATGTAAATTTTAATAGAGTACTAGAAAATGAAACCTACCAATACAGTTGACTCTTGAGCAACATGGGTTTCAACTGCCTGGACCCACTTATATTAGGGTTTCCTTCTGCATTTGCCACCTTTGAGATAGCAATACCAGCCTTTCTCCTGCCTACTCTTCCTCAGTTTACTCAATGTGAAGACCATGAGAATGAAGACCTTTATGATTACCCAGTTTTACTTAATTCAGTGAAGCTCTTCTATAAAATACTGCAATCGTAGCTACATATCATTATACATTTGTCAAAATTGGTAAAATGTACAAGACCAAGAATGGATCCTAAGGTAAACTGTGGACTTTGGCTGACAATAATGTGTCAATGTAGATTCACGGATTATAAAATATACCGCAGTGTTGGGGAATGTTGATAGTGAAGGACGATGCGTGTGGGAGGGAACAGTGAGAATGTGGGAACTGTCTTGTGTTTTCCTCTCAATTTTGCTGTGAACCTTAAACAGCTCTAAAAATATAAAATTTTTTATTTTAAAAAATCCACCACTAAAAAAAAAATCAAGCAATCCAAATAAAAATAAGCAATAGACTTGAACTGATACTTTACCAAAGAGAACATATGGATAATGATAAATGTATGAAAAGATGTTCAATGCCATTAACCATTATGTCAATGAAAATGGAAACAATAATGAGATCTAACTGTATTTATCAAGTGGCTTATACAAAAAAAGGTACTGACAATACCAAGTCCCAATTAGAATACAGAGCAACTATCTCTTACATTGCTTGAAGAAATGCAAAATAATAGGCTTTCAGAAAAACAAGTTGACAGTTCTAATAAACATGTACATATCATATAACCCGTCAAATTCACTTTTAGATATTTACTCTGGAGAAATGAGAACTTATGCTCACAGAAAACCCATGTAAGAACATTCTATATATAATCACTTGAAAGAACTGAAACATCCTTAAATCAGCTAATGAATAGAAAACAACTGAAGCGTCTTCCAATGAGCTAATTGATAAAAAAGAAAATTTGTGGTACATCAATACAATGGAAGAGTACTCATCTATTTTTAGAAAATGAGTGATAGATGGACAAAACTTGTATGAAACTCAAAAGTAATATGCCGGGTGAAATAAAGACAATCGCAAACGTAAATGTGCCATATTATTTCATTTACATAACATCTTCAAAAATACAATAATATAGGAAGCAGATCAGTGGTCATTATGGATCATTGCAGGGGAAGGCATAAATTCAAAGGGATAACAGAGAGTGTTTGGAGGTTATGGCACTGATCTGTATGCTGGTTTTCATGATGGTTATACACATGTTAAAATTATTAGAACTATACACCAAAAGAAGTGCAATTTAATATATGTTCATTTTTAATTAATTAATTTTTAAATTTATTTTTGAGACAAAGTCTTGCTCTGTTATCTAGGCTGAAGTGTAGTGGAATGATCAGGGCTCACTGCAGCCTTGACCTCCTGTGCTCAGGAGATTCTCCCACCTCTCCTAGCCTCCAGAATAGTTGAAACTACAGGCGCACACCACCATGCCCAGATATATATTTTTTTATTTTTTGTAAAGACAGAATCCTACTGTGTTGCCCAGGCTCATAGTTAGTTTGAAAAATAAAATGAAACTCTATGAATTTGATGAAATTATTATTCTCAATTTATTCCTAAGTGAAGTTAAAATGCCTTCCAAAGGTCACCAAACCAATACGCATTAGGGTCAGAAATCAACCTGAAATAGTCAGATTTCATGAATTATTGTTGAATTAGTGCAGCAGGCAATGAAGAAGTAGTGAATCAAAAGTATAATTACTTAGGACTCTGTTGTCAACATGTTCATCTAGCTAGCAGTAATTCTCCCGAGGACCTTAGTTAAGTAAGTTAATAGATCCAGGTCAAACAAGACAGATGGCCATTTTTGAAAACACAGATCCCAATACAATAGCAACAATACTACTAGTAAAAGTAAAGTAAGATTGGAGATACCCCAACTTATTCGGTGGCTCCCACAGGCACCTGCAACTCCCTTAAGCTCTGCCTCAGGGAGATGTAGGAAGGTGCCACCAGAGCTCAAATATGTCAGTCTTTCCCAGTCAGTAGTCAATGAAGTAAAGTAAAACTATGGAAGCTGCTTACAGACAGTTTTATGAGATAATGTTTTCAAATTATAAATATATATTTATACACAGACATATATGTAAAATTATACAATGTATACATATACACACACATATATAGCCACTATGCTATCTGATTTAATCTAAAATAATAAAAAAATATATTTTCAAAAGAATAAATCTAGAATGATTTAGATTATTTTTAAAAAGTAATAGAGCATTGACATAGAGTTCAATCACAGTTTTGATGAGAGAATTTTCATCTATGAATAGAATAATGAAGAATCAAACCCAGAAGTGTATTAAAATAAAGTCTCTAAAATCAGAAAGTCTTTTAATGGATATCATCATATTTATGCACAAAAGGTGAAAAAAATGATTATTGCAATTTATATAACATTTAAACTTTTCATGAAATTCTTTAAGCTAATATAAGCATTCATAAAATTCTTATGTAAAATGCTCTGTGTTAGATGTAAAGGTATTCCCTATAATATGATTAAGTACAACTAAAAATTAGTCTACTTTATACTTTGCTCAAGAAACTATGACCTCTTTTTTCATTTGTTAAATGCACAATCTCATTTCTGACTCAAAGGCTTTGTCTTTGTTGTTTCTTCCATTAATCTCTGCATGATAGTCTTTTTCTATACCCAAGTTTTAGCTCAGATGTTAACAAATAGTGGACATTTATTATTTCTTTTTGGCTGCCCAATATTTGAACTTCCAATGTGGCCAAACCTCATATGGATCTTGATTGGTGACTGGGTTCCAATGCATACAATGGAGGGGAGGGAGAAGCAACACATATTCCTTCTCTTTATTCCATGGGAACAAGAGTGTGAGCACCAAACTTAGATTTCAGCAATCAGAGGCTGTCGCCTAAGACTTTGAGTATGGAGAAGTTACACAAAGCTGCAGGAAAAGATAGAGACCATCTCTGCAATGCCATTGTTGAAGTAGGAATTGAATCAAGCATCCAGTAGCAAAGCTACTGGCAGTGGTCTCCTAGCCACAGACAAGCTTGTGGTGTGACTTGAGCAGTTTCCTGCTTTCTGGTCTTTTTTCATGTTGACAGTCTCCAATACTGGTTCTTCACAATATCAATTAATGTTGTTAGCTATCCAAATACATTATTTTTCTCTAATTAAATTCTCTATAGCTGATTTTTATTGCTGGGATTTTAGGATCCTCAAAAATGTGCATCTCTTCAGAGGTGCTGCGTAGGCTCTTTTCTTCTTTCTCTCTCTCCCTTTCTCTGCCCACCCCCCCCCCCCGTCTCCCTCCACCTCATTTTTCTTTCAGGCTTGTCTTCCTCTATTGTTAACTCATTTATATAATTGTTTATGGTGAGTTTCCCCTCATTTGACTATCAGTAACACAATCTTCTCAATGAACATCAATCCATGAGAGCAGAAAGCTCAACTGTCCTATTACCAATAATATACCACCAGGCCCTCTACGTGAGAGCCTAGTTCACAGTAAGCTCCAAATAAATATTTACTGAAGAAAAAGATACTACTTGGAAACTATTTTGCAAATGCATTTTATATATAAATTGTGAATAAATGATAAGAAAATCATTATGATAATTAAAGAAGATAGGGATAAATAAAAAATATATAAACTTCCTCAATAAGAAGATGAAAATTTTAAATTACGGTTATATGAATTTACAGATTTAATTCACTTATAATTAAAAAATCAGAAAGTTGGGAATAGCAATTAAATTAACCAATAAGAATGAAAATGTAAGGATTTTTTTTATTTGGCCTATTAGAATATACTTTTAGAGATAATAATTAAACTCTGTGCTCCTTGAAAAAAAAAAATATATATATATATAAAGGAATAGAATAAAAAGCTAAAGGAACCACATATATGTAAGAATTTTCATTTTAATTGAAAGAAATGTTCAAAATACTGTGAATATGCTAAGCTAAAATTTTAGAAAAATAGATTCAATCATTTTAGATAGAAAATACAAAATTAAAAGCATAAAAGAAAAAGAAGGAAATATTAATTAATGTTAATCAGATCTCAGAAAATCTGACTGTCATTATATCATTACTAATATCAATGAAAAAGAGCTTTCTAAATACAAAGGAGAAGAAAAATACGAAGTGATTGGCAGATTTGACTAGCAAAGAAGAAAAAATACTGCACGGGTAACAAACCAATAAAAATTACAAATATAATAAAACTTGGTAAAATTTACAAATAAAAATTACAAATATAATAAAACTTGGCAGAATATTTGACAGTTAAATAAAAGTGATGGTACTGTATATTGCTTGCTAATTAATAAGTAGTGAAATAGTTTTATGATAGTCAATGCATAAAGACATAAAAGAAATTTACTACAGATAAATAGGAACATACCGCCCTATACATCAAAGAAATAAGTGAGGCATTTTAGGTGTTATATTTGGTAAAGTTAGAAAATCATATGATGACTTTAGACTGAAACATATCCAACTGCCATTTTTCTGTGAGTCAGAAAATCTTTTGAACCCTGGCAATTTCATATGTTCCAACTCATACCCTACTATGCATTGTTGATTCTTTTTTCTGAAAGAAAGTGAAAATAAAATAAAATAAACATTTTTGATTATTTTTTAGTAATTATGAGGAAATATAAGAAATACATACATAATTTTTGTACAATTATGCCATTTTGTGTAACGTTATTACTAATATCAATGAAAATTAAAATGCAATTAAAAAGATTAAAATATTTTAACAGAAAGAAATATAAAGTCACAAAACGACAACACACCTGAAGACACTATTCCATACTGAAAGAGAAAATTAATAATATTAACTTCAAAAAATACAATTTAACCTATGTTGGAAGTAAAAAAATGAATATATAGGTAGATAGATGATGAAAGAAAATCATAATGTTAGGGAACAAGAAAGAATATTAATAGGAGAGGTGGAACTTAGAAGAAATATATATGCTAAAATTACTATGGCACATTAAACTGTGCTTAATATGTATACTAGAGTTATAGGTTATTTATATTTTCTAGTTGATTGTATTTTCTACTTTCTCTCCAATGAATAAATATTACTTTTTTAACGAGGGCAAAAATGAACAGTATAAGAAACAATGATAATGCAAAACTGTCTAGACAGTTAAATATATGATATTTGATAGTATGTGAATAAATCTTTTTCTTGAGTTTTGTTCAAGGAGCTTTTAAATGATTATCTTTGGGAGGGTGGATTGAGGATGTTCAAGAGTGGAAGTTGGAAAGGAGAACTTTTCAATCTGTTTTATACTATACTCTGAATTCAATAAAAAATCATGTGCATGGCTTACTTATATTTTGATAATGTCATGCAAATTTCTGTTGTAGATTTTAAATATCATAAATGGAGGCAATAAAAATAAAACAGTTAAACCGCCTATATTCATGCTTTTTAGGTGGTTTGGATTGTGTGAAAACATTCCTTGATCTATCCCACTTTGAAAAGTCATGTCGATTGAGTTCAGATATTATGATGACTCATAGTCTATTTAATTCACATTTTTATAAATTCTTCAACCATAGACTAAAACGATCTTAATCTGATTATTTACACGGTATGTTCTTAATTTTGTTATTCTGAAAAGTAATTGTCAATCAGTGCAAAAATTTGACATAGGAATGGCTTTTAACCTGACCAGAAAAAATGGAATTAATACAGCCAACTACCTCTACCTCTTCAATTATGATTCACCCTTTGTTGTCTCCAGAGACTTTGTGTGGTTCCTATTGTGGAGTGCAATGGAGGCAGCCTTTTCAAAGGTGATTGTACCAAAGCAGAACAAATACTTGTTTTTTTATAGCTATTCCAAGAAAAATATTAAAAATTATCAATAATTGGACAAGACATTGTAGTGATATAATTTAACAATAACTTGAATCTTAACTACCTTACATATAGCAGGCTTCTTTGATCATCTTTCATCTTGTTTTCTTACCCCATTTTCTCTTTCCCTTCTATTCTTCCTTATCTCTTTGTTTCTTCTTCTTTTGCTTCTATTCTTGTCCTTTCTCTCCCTCTCCCTCCATCTTCTCCCTCCTCTTTTGCTTCAACCTCCTCTTCCTTCTCCTCTTCTTTCAATGTTATCTATGGCTACAGGCTTCTAATTATGGTGTGCTAAAAATTTTATATTCTAACATAGCTTTTACTGTGCCAGAGTGGTAAAATTAAATAAATGCTTGTTGAGGGAACTAATTTATTATTGCATTATCTTATTAATGTCCACTTTTTTATTATTAGATACATATATATATATATATATACATAAAAGGGGAAAGAAACCTCCTTCTTACAACATAATGCTAAATAACATATATTGAATGACCGGTGGGATCTGAAAATTATCAGTGGAAACTAAAACTAGTAATTGAATGTTTGGTTAGGAACAGATTATTTATATAGTCTCCAAGTATTTCCCCACAACTTACGTATAAATTACAGAGAAAAATGTTAATTCTATAGTGGAGAACTCTAGCCATTGCTACCTTAACTAAGTGATCAAAATTGTCACTTCCAAAATAGATATATATCAACATCATGTCACCCTGAAATAATGCTCTGAGAAATGTACGTTCCCACTTCTGAAGTAGCCTTGTTAAAAATATGTAATGTGAATTTATTTATGAGGAAAATTACTCAAACCCTAAATAAGGGCATTCTATAGACAAAGGGCTTATCCTATTTTAAAATGTCAAGGTCAAGGAAAGTAAAGAAATTCTGAGGAATCATTTCAGAAAAAAAGAAACAAAATGGACATGAAAATTAAATGCAATGTCTTACCCTCGATTGAACTGTGGAAACAAAAATATCAATAAAAAGTATTATTGGAACAATTGGACAAGTTGAATATAAACTGTGGATAAATGTGTTTGATCAATGTTAAAACTCCTGGTTGTGATCATGGTATTGTGGTATGTAAAACAATGTAAAATTTAGCTCTTTTTATTATTTTACACCATTTCTGTAAATTTTATATTGTAATATAATAAAAATTATTCCAAAAATGGCATTTTATAGACTTGATTTTATTAAAAAATTTTTTTAATCTGAAAAGTTTAGTTGAGGTCTTTAATAAGTCAAATCTCAGAAAATAACACTTTAATAATTATGATATGACCCCTTCCCAAATAAATTTTTTAACAAACAGGATGTAATTTTAGTAAAACTTTAAATTTGAGCAGAAGGGTATAAACCCTTAAGTTCTCTAATTTGATTTTTAAAAATAAATGTATTTATAAAAGCAAGCCCATGGCAGTTGTTATAGTTCATAGGAATCTAAAATTAAAATTGCATTAATTATTTAATTACAAATTTTAACTATTTTCATCCTTGGATGTTTTTCCTTCAAATAAGTAGGTTGGTATTTCAAGAGATAAACACTTTTAAAAGCAGTTATTTAGCTTAAATTTAAAGACAATTTTTTTCCTAGAATAGCAAAAAATGAATTTATACTTTTTAATTTCAAACTTTGAAGCTACAAAAAAAAGGAAATGTTTTATGGGTGATCTTTAGCTATAAAGAGCATTGCTTTCTAATTTAAGCACCAAGAGGAATCTCATTTTCCCAGAGGTAGCCAAAGTTATTTAAGGCTTTTCATACTCATCACTGAAGCCAAATGTGTCTCTCTACATGAAGGAAGTGGATAAGAAAAGGTTTCTGTTTTATGAAAGAAAAGGCAAAAATAGATTTAGTCCATAGAGAAAGCTTGTGAGAAAAGGCCTGATGTTAAATCGTTAAATAGAACAGAATGGATTTTCATAATAGCTTTTGGAGAAGAAAATCAAATTTACTATTTTTTTTTTAGGTCATTAGCTACTAGAGTTGAAGTCTTCATATTATCTTAACCACTCCATTAATGCTTTTTTAACATATAGTTTTGTCTAAATAATTAAAATAGAAAAATATGAGTTTAAACATGGAAGTTTTTATCAGGGCCAGCTTCATGGGTATATGCAACTTCTGCAATTACACAAGGCATTACCCTTAAGAAGGGCCCCAAGCTTGATTTGGAACTCTGATCTTCCTGTTTGAAACTTCTTAATATTTTAGAAAAAGGAGGACGTGCACTTTTATTTTGCACTGTGTTGCACACATTGCATAGCTGATTTGAATTCCTATCCTTTTAGCCTTCATATCATCAACTGTGCCTCAAAATTTTAATCTTAATCTGATAAACAGATTTAGTTTATATCGAATAGATAATTTGTCTACATGAAATTATTGATGAGTTTTTCACATTTAACTTTACAATCTTGCCTGAAAACATTTTGAAATTTATTTTCTCCTTAGATTCTGGTATTGGTTTGTTTGTTTCTTCTAATTTTGTGTCTTCTAAGGGAAGAAAAGTAGCTTTGTAGAAAAATAAAAACAAAAGATCTGAGAGCAGGGACTCCAAATGTGACACTGACTGTGGAGTTGTTTGCTTTAAAGAAGGAAACATGTCTGAAAGAGAGTACTCAGAATTAGAAATCCCCACCACAGGAACTGTAACCCAATGAAACACCACTGAATCTACCCGAAACTTCCAGCATTTCAAATACATAGAGATAATCTGGGCTGTGGGAACACAGGACAGTATCGGAGAACCACAGTGATTCTCTTAACCCTAGCAGAGAGATTTCTTAATTCTTATAATGTGGTGCAAATACTCATGTGGAGACATTTATAGGGATTGAATTTAACCTCTTTGAGTTGGTTTGTGGTACTGCTGATGTTACTAATTTTTGTCTAGCTGTCAATAATAGACAGGGACATGTCTCTATCTTCGTCTCTTTTTAATGTAGACTTTCTACATCATTAGAGGATACCATTGTCCAAGGGGACAGTAAATATCTATGGGACTTAAAAATCATTACAAATAAGTTCAAATTATCAGGTAAATGTAGCTTTGTTAATAGTACTCAATTAAAGCAAATATATTAGGTTTTGCTGTTAATATAAAGTAAAATGGAAACTGGAATAAATGAAGGACACAGATAATATATATTTTTAAGATAAACTTTTCTGTGACCATATGTAGTTGGTTTGTGTGTACATATATATGTATATACACAATGGTGTGCATATATGAAATTACTTTTTACCTTAAAAAAAAGCCTCCCAATGATTTATCTATTAAGACTAAGATGGAAGATAGATATTATAACTATCTATAATTAGTTATAACATATTTATATGTTCTTTAGAAAAGAAGATTATTTTCTAAAAAAATAAGCATTTAATGTCCTTCAACTAAAAATAGCAAACTAACTATGAATATTAGTACATTGTTTAAAAATTAATAAACAGAAACAACAGAGAAGAAGAAGGTATCTGTGTATCTGCTTCCCTAGCCATTCCTGATACTTGACAACCAAGACCATTTTAATGCTAAAAAAATATTTTTTGGTATTGCATGTTGCAAGATTGAATTTGGATTACTGATTATTTTTATTATTCAGTGGCTATTTCAATATTATTTTATACTTTTCCACTTAGCATGGAAGCTGATTTTTTGCAGGGTACACAGGCAGCAAGGTAAAATCTATCAAAGAAAAATAAATGTAATGTATACATATATCTATCTTATTGCATATGTAACTTTTTATTTTAAAAATTCAGAATTTCTTGTTCCTTTTAAACTTATAGGTTGTCAGCATGTTAAAAAAAAAGTTTAAAAACTATAACTCCATTTATCCAGACTAGACACTTGATTTGTCACATTTCCCATAAGAAAGTAGCCCCTTACAAGACCCACTTAACTCTAGCTTCAATGGAGATATCATATTTCTAGCACAGCTTTGTAATCTCCTAAGAAATGTAAGAATTATTAGTCTCCAAAATCATATGGAGCTAATACACTTGGTCACATATAAGTTATTCATTTTGTAGTTTACATGATTAGACAGCTTGTAAAAAAGAGTTAACATAATTGTCATTTGTAATTATGTGGGAAAGCATGAACTCAAGAAAACTTCAAACTCACTTTATAGTATCAACATTGCCAAAACAATGATGAAGAGGAAGTCTTTCACAGCCAGACATTGCCCCATCAATCAGCTTGCAGTCAGGAGAAAAATTGACTTTGTCATGATATGTTTCTTAAAGAAAAAGTTATAAATTTTATACAAATGGCAAACCTGCAGTGTGGCTAATTTATTCATTATCCACCCTAGAAAAATAATTAAGTCATGCTTTCTTTCCTGGTGCTTCATTACAGTTTAGCACACCCTCCTCCCCAACCTTTTTTTGGAGCCATCAGTAAGAATGCTTATTAAAATAAATTAGCTGCAAAACTTTTAACTCTGTCTTGAAGAAAAACTAATCCACTTTTCTACTGGAAGCAACATTGATTAAATAAACCCAGCTCCATGCAAAGCAGATTAATTCCTTTAGCCACAGTTTCCAACCTTAAATGATGTTGTATCTGTATTAGTTTGAACAGTGTGTAATAAGCTGTAAATTTATAATTGGTATTAACCTCTTTTAATGTGTCTTTCTTTGTCTCTTATGAGTACATTCCCGAAATTTTAAAAAAGGGATAGGTGTGAATTTAGATATTTGGTGTTTAAGTCATGTATTATTTATTTAATGAACTCAAGTTTTACACAGTCTACATTGATTAAACTTCACACAAAAGGACTTTGCAGACTTTCCGTTGTAGATCATGTCTAAATCAAACTTTATCAGAAAAAGTCCAATAGATGACATTTATAGATTTTGGCAAAATAATAAAGGCATCATTTTCTAAAGAAAAAAAAGCAAAACTAATATTCTTTAGTTATGCATGTTGATTTCATTAATATTTATCTAAAAATATATTTCTGCCTTCTCATAATTTTAAAAAAGCAATGTGATAGATTATTTGCACACATGGTTGCTTGAAATCCCTTTTATAAATGCAGGTGACTTTCCAATAAGATATGAAATGCTTTGCCCCGTAGTAATTTAGAAAAAAAAAAAAAAACCTGTTTCTCTGTTTTTCAAAAAAACTGTCTGAAGTGGGATTTGCCCTATAATTTTCTTTTGCCAACAGAATGCGACAGGAGTGACTCTGTATAATTTTCAGGCCAAGGAAGGTTTCATTTTCTTGAGATCTCCATGTGAAGATGCTCAGGCTAGCCTTCTGAATGACTTAGTCCCAGTTCAACACATGGAGGGAGAAGTTCTAGATGGAAGCCTGCAGCCATGCTGTTCACTGCAGCTGAGGGGAAATCTGCCTGGGAGTGAAGCCACCCTGTATCTTCCAGCCCCAGCTGAGTTCCCAGGTGAAGGAAGTTGCGTATGTGATCCTGACCAACATAGTGTGGGACAGAGGAACCTAGCAGAGCCCAGCCAGCCTACCTCTAGCATTGTGAGAAATAGTACATCTCTGCTTTTTATGTCACTAATTTGAGGGTAATTTGTTATGGAACAATAGATAAATGGTGATTTCTTGATTAAAAACATTAAAAACAAGGAAGAAATACATTATTTTGCTATAACTAATATTCTAGAATTAAACTACATATAAGACTTCCACTTGCTAAAATTATTATTATATGTGTATTTTTTTTTTTTGAGACAGAGTCTCACTCTGTTGCCCAGGCTGGAGTGCAGTGGCATGGTCTTGGCACACTGCAGCCTCTGCCTCCAGGGTTCAAGCGACTTTTCTGCCTCAGCCTTCTGAGTAGCTGGGACTGCAGGTGCATGCCACCATGCCCAGCTAATTTTTGTATTTTTAGTAGAGATGGGGCTTCACCATATTGGCCAGGCTGGGCTCAAACTCCCAAAGTGATGGGATTACAGGCATGAGACACTGTGCATGGCCTCTACTTGCTAAAATTAGTAATTTCCTCTCTCCTTCTCTTCCTTGAACAAATACTGTGTGGCCATCCCTGAATTTCACCAATCAGCTTTTTAATTAATTTAATAGCAAGATTTTAGACAATTTATATTCTCAAAATATAAAAACATTATTGGTTGTAGTTCTAAGTTTACTGAGTTAGGCTCATAGGGATTTTTGAGGAGAAATGTATTTCACAGTAAGGATTATGTGACCATGGAAAATCACATGTGTGCATTTGTGAAGACATATAAGCAATTCAAATTGTATATGCACAAAGCCATTCTTTACTTTAAAGCAATGCATCTTATTTGCAATTGTAACCATTGTGCCTTTCTACTTAAAATTTTTGATTAACTTGATATGTATTTGTGATAAGACTGCCCCCCAAGTATGGCATGTAAGCCCTCTTTAACCCCAGCACGCCTCTCTAGCCTCATCTCTTTCCACTTCCCATGTTGTATTCTCTCAGTTCTGATCTAGGTAGCCTTGTCACATGAGTGTTGTTTCTTTTGCTTAATTTCTACTATTTGGCATGTCTCTTCCTCCCTTCTTTATCTTCCTTTCACTCATGCTTCAGGACTCATCTCAGGCATTGTGTGCTCCCTGATACCAATGCACTCTCCTGACCTGGCCCTCCTTTTGTGTATGGAAAGCATTAAATGAGTACGGCTGCCATAATACTTCAGAGTATTAAAATTGTGTGCTCACTTGCCAGACTTTCTTATTTTCACAAGAAAAAATAAATGAAAAAATGCGGAAATGCAGGTGTTATGGTTTAAATCTCCTCAAAAAGCACATGCGGGAAACTCCATCCCCAATGCAAGAATGTTAAGAAGTAAGAACAGTTAGAGATTATTAAATCATAAGGACTCATTCACAGATTAAGGCCAATATTGCAAGAGTGGGTTTATTATTGTGGGAGCAGGTTCCTTATAAAAGCACTAGTTTAGTGTCCTTTTCTCTTGCCCTCTCTTTGCCCTTCTGCTACAGGATGACATGGAAAGAAGTGCCTCATAAGATGCTGGTCTCTTGATAGTGGACTTCCCAGCTTCCAGAACTGTGAGCCAACCAATTTCTCTTTAGTATAAATTACCCAGTCTGTGGTATTCTAACAGCACAAAACGAACTACAGCAGTAGCATAACATGGTTCTATGACTAAGTGATAGTAGTCAGATAATAAATTTCTCTAGAGGATAGGTTATCTAATAATTATAATATTGTTCTCTAAATGTTCTAGTGGATTTTAAGTAACATAACTATAGTGTTAATGTCATAAACTTGGCAAACTTTAATTCCTAGTCAACTCATTAATGTTTCATTTTAAATATTAAGTGCTGCTGACATAGTTATTTAGAAAAATAAAAATGCTTCTCTATTTTTCAAAATGATGGATTGAGATACATGTGATCTCTTCTACTTCCTAGTTTACATTTGTAATGAATTATTGAGAGTTGTTCACTGGAAAACAGAAGCTATTGAAAAACTGATTTCTAAAGCTCCAATTATTGAATATTTACTATCCTTTCCTATCCTAAATAGCTGTCTATAAGTAGGATTTGGTTATACAGTTAAAACTTTCTAGAGAAAGTGGGAGAGAATTATATAAATAAATTAGTATCATTTGGTCAAGTAGTTTTAACATCACTGTCTGGTTTATACACTTTCCCACCACCAAAATCAAAGGATTATGTATATGATGACCTTATCATCTTATAAAGCAACTGCTCGGAAAAAGGTTAGGTCTTCAGATTCTTTTCCTGCCCTCATGGTGCTGGGTGACATCCCCACTATTTCCTCCCATCCCCAACTCCTGGTCTGGACATTTATCCATGGAAGTATAGAACAGAGGATCTCTCCTGGGAAACTTCAAGCATAGATTCTTTTCTGTACTTTGTTTCCATTGCGGGCTGATTCAGTTTCTCCTCTCTTCTCCTGCCCTTTGGGGTGAATAAACTGAGGACAGTTTCAGAAAAGTTTTTGTTTTGGCTTACTCCTGAGAGCTGAGGATGGGTCATGGGGAGTTTAGAGCAGAAAAGAGAGAACAATTGACTTCCATTGACCATATTTGTATTGCGATATTATATTATGAGACCATCTCCCACACTGCAGCCTTGTCATAAGTCCTACCTATGGGGAGTCCTGTCTCTGTGAGAATTCAAGCCTTTTCTCATTGAATTATCCAGAAGAGACTCCTATAAACTTTCAGGGAAACTGAAACTAGACAGTGTACCAGAGACTCCATTTGATTTATGTTTCCTGGGAACCTTCAACCTTTATTGACAAGATTGAACTTTCTTATAGGAAGATTCATGCTTCGTACTTTGCTTTACAAAACTAAACTATGTATAATTTAAGGTATGCATGCATGCTAGATAAAAATTAAAAGAAATTCAAGTGGATGATGAGCACAAAAGTCAGGATTGTAGAAATGTTATCAGGGACACAAAGAAATGCTAAGGAGCTAGTATTTTTCTATTTTTAAAATCTTGATGGTGAAGATAAAAGCATATTATTATTTTTATTTAAATTGTATTTATGTGGCATATATCCTTTTATATATTTCACAATTAAAATAATTTCTGTTAGGAATAAAAAGGCATATTTTAAACATGTCTAAGTATTATATTAATAAGCTAATATATGCTTTCATAAATGATTAAAACATTAATGAAATATTAGATTGCTAACACTGGCATCTGAATTTTATGATGAAAATATAATGACAAATTTCTCTTTTGTGTTTCACTCTTTGTGAAAGTGATTGTTAGTTTTCTTTTAAGAATTCACAGATTGTTAATGGAGCCAGAAAAAAATAATTCTGAATACTACACAAATACCAGCTTGGAAAGTGACTTAAATAGAAACTCTATAGTTCAAAACCGATTTGCTTCTAGAAATAGTTCTATTAAAAAAAAGGTTTTTTAACCTTTTTGTTTTTATACAAATTTTTTTTCTAAATAAACTTTTAATTTCAGAATGCTTTTAGATATACAGAAAATCTATAAATGTAATATAAAAAATTTCTGTATACCCACACCAGTTTTCTCATTTTATTAGCATCTTCCTTTACTACGTTTGTCATAAACATGGTACATTTGTCATAAACAATAAACCAATATTACTAAATGATTATAAAGTACATATTTTGTTAGATTTCCTTAGTGCTATGGTTTGAATGAGTTCCCTCCAAAATTCAGGTGTTGCCAATTTGATAGTATTAAGAGGTGGGGCCTTTATGAAGTTATTAGGCCATAAGGGTTTCTCACGCGTGAATGGGATTAAAGCCATTGGTAAAGAAGATTTACACAGTCTTGGGTTCTCTTTTCCTCCTGCTTTGTGCCATATGATGACTCAGTGTTCCTTCTCTCCAGAGGATGCAGCAATAAGGTGCCATCTTAGAAGCAGAGAGCAGCCCCTCACCGGACAACTGAGCCTATTGGCACCTTGATCTTAATTTTCCCATCCTCTAGTACTGTAAGACATAAATTTCTGTTCTTTATAAATTGCCTCATCAAGAGTATTCTGTTGTTGCAGCACAAGAAAGAGTACAAAACTTAGTTTTTACCTAATATTATTTTTCTATTCCAGGATACCACATGTAGTTATCATATCTCCTTGGGCTCCTCTTAACTGTAAATGTTTCTCAGACCTTCCTTGTTTTCAGTTACCTTGATAGTTTTAAGGAGTACTGGTTAGGTATTTCATAGGATGGCCCTCTATTGGAATTTGTCTGATGTTTTTCTCATGATTAGACTAGATTTATGGTTTTTTTTGGGAAGAAGCTTATAAAGATAACAAGCCATTCTTATCTATTCGTATGAGGAGTACTTATTACTAATGTAATTTATCACTGTTGATTTCAAACTTGATCACTGAGTTGAAGTTGTACAGGTCAGGTTTTATCACTGCGGGGTTTTAATTTTTTCCCCTCTTCATAGTGTATTTGTTGGAAGACAGTCATTATTTAGAGCACATACTAAAGGAATAGGAAGTTATTCTCTACCTCCTTGAAGACAGAGTATCCACATATATTATTTGGAGTTTTTCTGCACAGGAAATTTTTTTATTCTCTTTTTTATTTAATCATAAATAAAATGATTTATACTATATATCAGCATGGCCTCATGGTTATTTATTTTATATTTTGGATTATAACCTAGTACTACTTTATTTTGTTGTTCAAATTGTTTCAGCTATATCCATTGGGAGTTCTTTAAGTTGGTTCTTATGTCTCTTGACATACTCTTTTGTTGAGCATACATATTTTTTATTTATCACTTCCTTGCTTCCTTCCTTTGAGCATTAGAAAGCGTTGCAGTCTCATCTTACATACTTCCTGCCCTAGTCCTAGAATCAGCCATTTCTCCAGGAATTCTGATTCCTTTTAATAAGAATGGTATTGAAACAAAGACCTGAGCACTAGGTGTATTCTTTGGTACTGGAATGTCTTTAATTCTACAGACTCTCAACTGACAGAAAGAGGAAATATATGTGGGTGTACTAATTTGTGTGTGTATATACATACACAACTATTTAGATATGCTTTCATCTGTACCTGTATTAATCAAGTTAAACATGGCTCCTACTAATTTCTCCAACTCTAATCCATTAGCATATGGAACACTCTAGATGTCCTTCTTTGCTTATATAACCTCCCACCCCAACCGTGATAAACTTGGCTACCATCAACCACCATCCATTTATTCATTTGTTTAATTCTAGTATATGTGTATATTGGTTTCAAAACTGTTAATCTATATGGAAAAGAGCTTTATCAACTGGGGTATTGTTTATACACACGTTTCTCTTTGCCAGTGGTCTTAAAGACTCCACTGATTTCTAAAGGTGGTAGTTAGATGTCTGACTAAGCAACAAATGTTCGATATTAATAGAAATAATCCTGAATGCAATATCTAATCAGTCATTCAATCAGCTCAAAATGATTAACATACAGGAAAAAGTAGTGTAAGTGTATGACAGGTATATGAAATGCAAAGTTTTGAAAAGAAAATGTGTAAGTCCAAAAAACAGATTGTTCTCTAGGTTGGGAAGCAAAGCTGTGCATTAGGGGAGCAATGCTGCTTTAGAATCTTAAGTACAGAGTTAGGTTTCAAAGAAGTTAACATTTTCATGATTTTTTAAAAAAATGATAGATCTGATAATATAACCCATATTTAATTTTTAATGTTTTTCAATGGTTACTTGACGTAAGTAAAATTATCATGTGTTGGTAACTAAATTAGTTTAAGTTCACATTGATGAAACATGCCTTTCTCATTCATATGAAATTAACTTTATCAGAAAAAGCAATATTTCAGTATTTATGTCTGTAGCAATAGGTCAACCTATTTATCATTGTTTAATTTGATTTGGCAAAGAAGTCAATGTCAGCAAGATAAGTTTAGAGTTCCAATAGGAGAAGGGATTATTGTGAACTTTTTGCTTTCACTTTTCATCTCAACCATCAACTCCAACCCTAATAAGTATCACATTCATTTCATTATAAGGTAAAAGATGCTGTAGAAGCAACCTATGGAGAACTGGTAACCTGAATAAGAGAAAAAAGTAAAAGAAGCATATGTTTTCTTTAACAATATGAGACTATAATAAAATTACATAAAGTAGAAGAACTGATACTACATTTGTTCCCACAAGTTTGCTTTTGACATTAAAAATGAATTCGAAAAGAAGATGAGAAAACACCTCTAAACATCATTGAAAAAAATGGCTCATTGAGATAAACTAATCACCCAATCAACTAATTGAAAATAAGGCTAAGATTATAGATATTGACAGACTGGAGGCAAGAAAACTTTCTTGCTCACTTATGTTTACTGTCAAATATTCTTTCCTTTGAATTCAGAATTTTTATATTTGTATTTTGATTATACACATATATATATAAATCTGATGATAAACTGAGATACATTATGCATTATCTGGTGAAAATAAGTAAATGATTTATAGTTGTATTTAAATTTAAAAATCGTTATAAATATTAAAGCATATTTAGTTATAAATTTATTAAAATCATTCTAATCTATATTTGAGCTACAGGAAATTGGCAATTCATATGACTGCCAGGAACTTTCCACTGAATTTCTACAAACTTGGGGCTATGTCTTGTCCATATTTTCATTTTAGCTAACAAGGTATCTAGTAAAAATTCAATATATAATTTGATTTAAATATTTATTCATTTACCGAGAACTGATTTGTACTTTACTTGAAAATTTTACCTTCATATGTCTGCTATTCTTTCTTTTTGCTAAAAATCAAGTGCATATCTAAACTGAAAGTTCTACTAAGCATTACAAATTCATCAATACAACAATATTTTAAAATGTATAGTTTTTTGAGAAAATCTAAGAAATTAATACTTAAATAAGGAGCTTCTATATATCTCAATATGTGTAGTAAGTAACATTAACCATTGTTAGAACTCAAGATATGTTCTGTTCGTTTTGAGAATTTTAACAACAGTAAAAGGGAAAACTCAAAAGATAAAGAATAGTTCAGATCTAGAAAAATTAAACCTGTGCACCTTGATGAAAGTAGTATAAATTGTTTCTCTGTAAAATAACATAGTAATTCTTTAAACACTGAAACTGTACATACAGAAACTCCTACATTAAAAGAGAAATTGTACTTCTGAAAAATATAAGCAGATTATCAATATCTGTTACATTAAAGGTCTGTATCTCTTGAAACAGGCAAAAAAGGATTGAAATGGAGAGGTTGACATGTAATTGAGTAGAATAAAGAAAACGTAGTGAGCATATGTTTTTATATTGAAGATGTCATTTATCAGAATCCTTTGGTTTATTAGAAGACAGTCCTCCAGAGTAATTCATGCATAACAGGAGAAGAAGGCAGCCTGTATAGCCCACTCATGTAGGCTTCCCTTCCATCCCAGTTCACAAACTAAGCAGAATATGGGCCCCCCAAAGAACCAAGTTTTGATGGCAAAACCAGTCTTTGTTTTTCTGGTAAGGGTGCTGACAGCTAATCATTTCTTTCTCTATTTCTTAATCTGTAAAATGGGAGAAATAAACAGAATTTTCCTGCCTTCCTGAGGTTCTCTGTAGAAATAATAACTAAAAACTATACAATATAGTAGATATATACCTGTTAATGTAAAGACTGACTTTCTGGTGTTGAATTTGATCACTTTTTCTCTAATTATTCTCTCTCTGCTCCACCTTTTTTTAAACTTTGTTAAATATACTTCAGTGCATATTAATTTTAAAAACTTTTGTAGGTGAATTTTACATCAGTAATGTTTCTTATTAATAATCAAATTCAAATTATTACCTTTAAAATTGAAAACCAAGATGTCAAATAATAGCTGTGAGGGCACACAGTAATTTACAGGCAGCCTAAGAACAGAAATGTGGTCTTTCCAATGTCTAATCTGTTTTCACTTATTTGAATACTTTAAAGATACTTTAAAGATACTTTAAAGATAAATGAATCTTTACTACATAGCATATATTGTGACCCACGAAGGGAGTGTTCGTGGAAGGGGACCCAAACATAGAGTCCGAAGGGGTGTGGAAGAAAGGGAGGAACTCTCACCTTCTCTAAGACCTTAGGCCAATGAAAGGAGTTCCTTATAACTTCCGCTGGAGTGGCTGACTCTTAAGTTTCTTCCCAAGCCCTCAAAATTCAAACATAAACTGTTAAATCTCCCAGATGGAGAGAGATGAGAGGTGGGCATGGTGCTGGGAAGTTCTTGCCCTTAAAACTACGCCCCCTTGTGGACCCGGAAAGAGAACACCTTTCCTCATTCCCTCCCTCTGAACAGGAAAGCCCAACTTCTGTTGGAACAGGGGTATCAATCCTCTTTAACAACTTCCTGCTGAAATGAGGTGTAGAAGGGGCCCTGCAGTTGAGGTTTCCTCCAGAGGGGAGCCTTTCAGGGGTGTAGGTTGATCTAGAGGTCCATGATAGAGTTCATGAGCCAAGGACGTTTGGGGTTCCGGCGGCAAGATTATTTGTGACATTATAGTTCTATAAGAAATGAATGTGACAAGGTGGTTAAAGATGAGAGGCCCAGAGGCCAACAAATATAGAATGGTTATAAATGAGCCTAGGAAAGAACAGAGCCAGGTTCTTGAAGGTCTTTAGCCCTGTGTTTGATTGATTCCTGAGTGCTATGTTCAAAACAACACTTAACTGGTTTACAAGATAGCAGCATTTTTCCTAGGAAGAGACAGGTTCCTTTCCCACTATGAAAAGGATAATTGGAGTTCGAGAGACAGCAAAGTTGAGGGTTATAGCCCTATTAATGCCAGGATATAAATTAGACTTATGCCTGGTTACTTCCCTGAGGATCTTGTTGGAAAAGCAGACGTAGATTTTCTAATGGCTCGCAGAGATATGAATGGTTGTCTCCTGAAACTTTAGGCTGTGGAGTGGAGGGTCTATGACTTTCCTTCAGGAGGTATCCAAGGCTTCAGCCAAGTATTACGAATCCATGAGTTAATTTCCACTACCTTAACTGCTGTTGGAGTTGACAGAATGATCAAAAATGGTCCTTCCCATGATGGGCCAAGAGAGGGAGAGTATGAGGGGAGAGAATTAACAAGCACCAAGTCTCCAGGGCAGGAGAGAAATACTGAGAAGGCCATGCAGTGTCCAGGAGAAGATTAACTTCCTGGACCTCTATGGTCAGCTTTACCCAGGGCTCTGTGAGGGTGACAGTTCAGGCTGGTACTTGCTTCAGGAACCCTCAGTCCTGCCATTGGGTCATCTGGTCAGACACCTCAGGCCCTGGGAACCGTCTTCCCCTGGGAGTGTGCTTTCCAGTGATTCCCTTGGCACAGTGGGCATGGACGAGATGGTGGTCCATTCCTCTGGGGACAATTTCTTATAAAATGTCCCTTCAGACCACACTGGTAACAAGTTCTGCCAGACTGGCGGCTAACCCAAGCTTTTCCTCATTTGAGCCCCTGGGTCTGCTTGCCTGAAAGCCATGACTAAGGCTGATCTCTCCTGTTCCTTTCAGCCTGTTCCTCCTGGCCTCTATTATAAAACACCGAGGTTGCCGGGTTCAGTAATGATTCTAGACTCTGCTCTGGCCCCAAGGCCAGTTTCTGGAGCTTCCACCTAAGACCTGCTGCTGACTCATAAACTTGTCCTTTAGTATTAACTGACCCTCTATGAAGTCTGGTGACAGGGGAGTGTACTTTCTTAAGGCTTCCTGCAATTGCTCAAGGGAAGCTGTTGGGTTTTATTCCTTCCCTTCGGGGGGGCAGATTTTCCACTTGGCAGAGGGTAATTTGGCCACGCTGTTTGGCAGGGAAAAATAAGCCACTTCTTCCTTAAAGACTGTGTGCTAAATTGGTCCCAGTTTTCCAGTATACACTTTAATGGGGACTTGAGATTGGGAATAGAAACACCCATCTGAAATCGAACACAAGGGATGTCCGAATCCCTGGTTAAAGAAATTATAGCCGCTTCGATCTGAGGTGTCCCCCAGGGAAAATGGGTACTGAAATGAAACGTCTTTCAGTCAGTACCCTGAAATTTCGTGTGCCCAAGATGCGTGATCCATCTTATCAAAGGGCCTCCTATGTGCTGGATTTCATTCACAACCTACCAGCATCATAGGATCACTCTCACTGCCTGCATGACCTCCAGTGATTGCCATAGCAGCATAGAACAACAGCAGCTACTGGGTTGAGTAGTCACTTACCAACAAGCCCCGACGAGGCCCGTGAGGCTCAGGAGATGTATACCAATATTTCCCAGCAAAAGTCCAATTTACACAGGCCAATTTATGAAACTGCTACAGAAAGGTAAACTTCTAGGGAGGGGCCATTAGAGCACACAGTTCAAAGAAGGTAGGCCACATGGTGAGGCTGGAACAATATCCTCAGGACCTGGGCCTCCGCTCCCCTCACCCATCTTCCCTTGTAGGAAAATGCCTTTACAGATGCAAGAGCTGCCATTAAGTATTTGGGCCCTGGAACCAGTTTAACTATAATCTTCTAAATGGAAAAGTTTTGCTGTAAAGAGAACCAATCCTAAGCAAGACAATTATACACCAAACACAAAGTCCCACAGCCTTCAGCTTCTGAATTTCCCCAAAAGTCCCCACCAAGTCAAGACAGACTCCACCAGGAATTTGAACCAGCAACCTTGCAGTTGTAGGCCCTACACCTCAACCAACTGTGCAAACAGGTCATTTACACTGAGAGAAGGCAGAAAGCTTTCTTAAACTGTATTTTGACTGAGACTGCTGCACCCCAGGCAGTGTGTCCCGCCTAAAAGCTCGGCAGGGCTGACGGCCAGCAGCACTTCTTCAGCTTCCTTTCCCTCAGAGCCGCACCAACAGAGGAAAAAAGCCGCTTGCTGTGTCAGTTTAAAAGCCGCCTTCGCAGCCGCTGCTGGACCCCTGCGAGTTCCCGGCCCCCGCGAGTTCCCCACCCTCACAGCTTTCAGTTGCCATGTTGACCTTGCCAGAACCACTTGCATGCCCAGGCTGGGCTATTCCCGACCTGGCAAGGAGGGAAAGGCCCCGGGGCAGTCCTTGCCTGCTCTGCACCACAGGCTCCCTCAGGTTTGGTCCCAGAGATAATATCCGAAGAATAGAGAAGGAGACGGAAAGCAGAGAGAGAGCTTGAAGGTAAAAAAACTGCACTTTTAATTCTGACTGGGCTGCGCTGCTTAAGAGGGGCCGGGTCCCGCCTCTGAGGCTCAGGTTCCCCGCAGCCCTGCCTGGCTGCTGCCGCTTCAGGTGTTCTTAAAGAGACAGGACAGAATGGGGCCGGCTTTACTCACGATTTTGAAGTCTTCTTCTCTGGCTGTACCCCTTTTCTGGCTGTACCCCCTCTTCAGGTGTACCCCTCTTCTGGTGTACCCCTCTCCTGGCTGGCTCGCCAAAATGTAATATTGAGGTTCAGGGGTTCAGAGTGCCCTTAGCTCCCCTGAGAGGACGTTTCTCCAGGTTCTTGGCCTCCTGCCCTCTCAAGAATGAGAGAGGGGACCACAGCGCAGTGCGCAGCAAATGCTGGTCTCAAAAGTGTTTGCAAAAAGTGGTTTATTTAGAGAGAGAGCAATAGGAGGAGAAAGAAAGAAACAGCTAACTTTCACACTAAGTGAGAGAATCCAGAAACATGCAATCCAGGAGAGGAAAGCAGCTTCCACACTGAGTGGAAAGGAATAGAGAGAGATGGAGTGTAGGAGGGGAAGGCAGGCTTCCACCGAAGGGAGTGTTCGTGGAAGGGGACTCCAGAGGGAAAATCTAAGAGAGAAAGATGGTTTCCATGAAGGGAGTATTTGTGGAAGGGGATCCAAACATGGAGTCTGAAGGGGAATGGAAGAAGGGGACTTTTAACCTGGGAGGAACCCCCACCTTCTCTAAGACCGCTGGCCAATGAAAGGAGTTCCTTAGAACTTCCACTGGAGTGATTGACTCGTAGTTTCTTCCTGTGCCCGGGAAATTCAAACTAAACCATTAAATCTCCCAGATGGAGAGAGAAGGGAGGGGGGCATGGCACTAGGAAGTTCTTGCCCTTAAAACTACGCCCCCTTGTGGACCTGGAAAGATAACACATTCCCTCACAACCAAATCAATACAGAAGCAACAGACTGGGAAATAATATTCTCAGTATGTGTACCTATCACAAAGGTCTTTATCTAACATATACAAATAATTTCTGGAAAACAATAAAGAACTCAATGAAAAATGGGCAGAAGACACAGACATTCAACAAAAGGAGATATAGGGACTAAAAAGTACATGGAAATGTATTCAACATTTTTAGCCATTAGGGAAACTTAAATTAAAACCACAATGTGATACCATGCATGCACTCAAATGGCTAAAATTGCAAAGACTAACCAAATCAAATGATGACAAATATGTGGAACAGGAATTCTAATGCATTGTTTTTAGAATGTAAAACATTTCAACTACTTTGGAAATCAGGTTGAAAGTTTTGTTAATAGATGCCTACTCTGTGACCCAGAAATTTCACTTCTAAATAGTAAAAGAGATAAAAATATAATCTACATAAAGTCTTGTAAAAGAATGACTGTAGTAGTTTTGCTTATAATAGTTCCAAACTGGAAGCAAGCCCCATGTTCATCAATAGGAGAATAGATAATGATGATACTTTCATGCAATGGGATACATTCAATAATAAAAAGGCACAGCCTGCTAATACAATGACATAGATGGCATTCAAAAACTCTACGACCAATAGAAGCCAGATACAAAAAAGTGCATACTCAATAATTTCATTTATACAAAATTTTAGAATAGACATAAGAATAATCTACTTTAAAAGAAGTTTGAAGAGCTATTGCCTCTGATAGCAGAGGGTTTGTTGGGATTGACTGGCAAAAAATAAGATAAAACATTGAGATGGTGAAACGTTCTTATTTGGATGGGGTGCAGATGACTTGTTTGTGTGTTTATCAAAACTTATTGAACTATAAAACTTTGAGCCATACATTGTCCTATATTAGGCCTCAATACACAAATTAATAAGAGAAAAACTTCAAAGAAATTATGTGTAGCAGACTTATTTGAGCAATTAATAATTCAGGAATCGAGCATCACCTTGAACCAGGTTGAAGAGGTTCAGAGAGCTCCCCACAGCAACATGGGCAGGCAATATTTACAGATAGAAAAATAAAGTGGCATAAAAAAACAGCTTGATTGATTACAGCTCAGCATTTGCCTTATATAAACGTGGTTTGATCAGTTGGCCACCTGTGATTGGCTGAAGCTCAGCTGGTGTGATTGGCTGGAATTCAGCTACTTCTTACAAGAATATACTCGTGTTAGGTTGCAGGTTGTTTTGTTTTTGTTTTTGTTTTTTAACACACTAAGTTAGATTGCAGTTTGCTCCCTATGGAGGTGGTCTGAAACCAAATTTAACAGTAATAAAAAAGAATCTATATTTTCCTTACATACCTGAGTATAATTTGAATAAATGTTTGACCCTGCTACTGTTTTCTCTTTCACCTTTTTGCCAGATTTCAAGAACACAGACTCTGGCATTAAAACACATAAGTTCAACCCCCAAATTAACCATTTTTTTGCTCTGTAATTGTAGAGAAATCATTTATACTTTTTGGGGCTCAGTTTCCTTATCTATAAGATGAAAATAGTATTAATATCTTGGAGGGTTCTTGTGAGGATTAAATGACATAATATGTATAAAGAGTTTACTACAGAGCCTAGAGCTATACTGTCCAATATTGTAGTTGACTACATGTGACTATTTAAATTCAAATTAATTAAAATAAGATAAAATTGATGATTCAGTTAGTCTCATGACAAGTGGCTAATGTCACCGTATATAGATATAGAATATTTCCATCATCACAAAAAATTCTGTTTAGATAGTGCTGTCTTAGAGCATAGAAGATGTTACATAAGGTTTAGCAATTGTTATTATTACTACAATTAAGAGAAAAGACTCCCCTTAAAGATTTAGCATTTTATTAAAGAAAGTACATACAAAAAGTTAGAAAACAATACAAGTAAAGGCTACAACCGTGAGGAGTATCGTGGGAAGCGAGAAAAAAACTCTGTTAGTGACAGGCAGGTAAGCATTACTTGGAGCAGCCCCTGAACTGTGTCAGTTACAACTTAGCAGTTGACTGGGGCTGATGAAAATTAGTGCATATAAAATGTGCTAGAGCAAACACTGAGCATGTGCTGGCATGCACCCTTTACTAGGAGGAAATCTTTAAAGAGGCCATGCAGGCTGTGCTGGGTGGTGGAGTGATAGAGAGGGGAGTCAGGAGGTATTCTGAATAGAAAAAAAAAAAGTGCTCATACACAATAAGAGAAGAAAAGACACTAATGAGAGGTTCAGCTCTTCACCACCAATAGGCTTTGTGTGAATGGTTAACATGGTTTGGCTCTGTGTCCCCACTCAAATCTCATCATGAATTGTAATCTGCCTGTGTCCAGGGAGGGAAAGTGATTGGATTATGGGGATGGTTTCCCCATACTGTTCTCATGATACTGAATCTCACGAGATCTGATGATTTTAAAAGTGGCAGTTTTTCCTCTGTGTGCTCTTGTTCTCTCTGCTGCTTCCTTGTGAAGGTGACTGCTTCCTCTTCTGCCATGATTGTAAGTTTCCTGAGGCCTCCCCAGCCATGCGGAGCTGTGAGCCAATTAAACCTCTTTTCTTTATAAATTACCCAGTCTAGGCTATTTCTTCACAGCAGTGCGTGAATGGACTAATACAGTGGTGGTTGGTGTGGAATAATAAGACATAAGCTAAAGAGGTAGGCAGGGCATAAATGAAGAAGGAGCATTTATATCATGCTAAATGCATGTTTTAGACAACAAATGTAATTATTTGGATATATAATATATTCATGTGGTCTAATAATAAAAAAGTATAAAAATAAATACAGCGAGAAGTACACACACAGCATAGGTGACAACTTCTTTTTATTCCTTAGTGAAATTGCCAGAGTTCATTTTGTCACATCTAAGCAAAACAAATACAGGCATGTAAATTTATGTGTATGTGTGTTTCTCATATTTAATATAAGTGAGTTTGGTAGTGTTTTGCACCTTGCCTTTTTTCATATGTGTTATGTATCTTGGAAACTTCTCTATTTTCTTTTTATCCTTTTTTTCCTTTTTGCTTTTTAAAAGCAGCTTCATAGAATTTCATTATATGGGTGTATAATAGTTTATTTAATCAGCTGCCTATTAAATAATATTTATGTTTTTAATCTTTTGCTATTACAAAAATGCTGTAATCAATAACTTTGTACATAAATAATTTCTCAAATGTGAGTGCATATTTATACATTTTTAGAAATGGGACTGTAAGTTTATGTGTTATGATTTTGAGAGATATTGCCACATTGCTCTTCATAGGATTCCTCAAATTTACACTTCCACTGGCAATGTATAAAGTGTTTGTTCCTTACAGCTCCCTGGTAGAGATTGCTATGAAACTTGTTTTGTTTTTTGTCAATCTGACAGGGGAATCAGGTAGCTTTAATATGCATTTCTCTTACTATTATATTATTACTTTTTATTAAGCATTTTGATTTGAACATTATTCTCCTTCTGTGGGAATAGAGAGTTTTTGAAGTGATCATATTTACATTTCAGAAAAGTCTCTTTAGCAGGGGTCTTGAGGAAAGTGGGTTGAAGCCAGAGACACAGGAGATAAGAACATGAAGGAGAAGAATACGATTCATATTAAATGATCAATGAGAGATGCTAAGGGCTAGAAAATACAGCATTTGGAATGGAGAAGAGGATGAGAATTCCAGAGATAACTGCAAAATAGTGGATTGGATTGATTGATTGCTTGGTATAAAGGAGACGAAAGAGTCTAGGAAGGTTCTCAGGTTTCCAGTTTAGAAGACTAAGGGGTTAGTGACTGGGACTGGCAGGGTTGGAGCAGGAACAGATTCTAGAGAGAAGCTGTGGAGTCCCCATGTCTGCTTGGTTTGTAATGTCTAGAATTTTAGAAGAGACACCAAGACTAGAGCTAAATATTTGAAATATATATGTAATCTTATTAATCTGAGGTACTTACAGTAACACTGCTAACAGGGAAAGGTGGAGTAGAAATATCTCTGTTGGAAATTCTTGTAACTGCTTTAACAAGTGGATAAAATTCAGTAATAATTAGCATATTCTTTGTTTGAATGCAAATGTTCTATCTAAAGCTCCTCATTCTTAACTAGGCTAACACTCCCCTTGTTTCCACTGGTAATTTGCTTGGCAAATCGTTTCTGTACTATTATAGGCAAAATCCTATTACCAATGTTCTATGAAATATTCTATTGCCCAGTTAACTATAGTCCAAAGCAGCAATGTTTGAGACTCTGCTAGAAAAGCCCTCGCAAAACCAACTGGGCTTTTATAGAGTGTAAGGTATTTTCCATCTTTCTGACAATCACATTTCTAGGTGAAACTAGCTGAATCTGAGAAACAAATCTGAGTCGTGTCCATGTGGACTATGGAATGTTTTTCTTGGCTTTATATTGCCAGAACACACCACTGGAGCCTGGCACATAGTAGGTGCTTAACAAATGGTTGCTAAAGGGAGAAAACTCTGAAGAAGGGACTTAACAATTGCCTGACTTTCGGAGCAGGCTTATTTTCCTTTCATTTTCTCATCCTGTATTATAGTTGACACAACTCAGGAATAGCGAACAAACCCTCTACCTGTCACTCCTCGGTGACTCCTCCAGCCCCTCTGTACAGAATAATCATATACAGTCTGCTTTTTAGATTAAGATTAGGAGAGAATTGCTAAAATAAGGTAAATTGTATCATTGCCAAGTTGTATTTCAATTCCTTACTCTTTCACAATGTATAAAGCAAACTTAAACACTCTCTAGCCCTCCCAAACATCTTGTCCAAAATTCCTTTTTCTAAACTCACAAAGTACAGAAAAATGATTACAAATTATTTAGGAGTTGGAATGGGCTGTTGGAGAAGAAGAGAGGGTGAGCACGTGTAATAACTTCAAGGCACTTTTTTTTAACCTATCATTTTACTACCAAGATGCTTGCCATCTTCCCAAATTACTTCCCCTATATTTACTTTAAACCTCCTATCCTGGTGGACCTGCTAGTTTCTTCACATACATTGAGTTTTTCATCTCTTTTCCTGCTATTTGCTTTATTTCTATTGTAGTATAGTATATATATACATACATACAGAAATGCATAGCTCGTGAATATACAGCTTAATTTTCACAAAGTAAACACCCCCATGTGAGCACTGACGCAGATCAAGAAATAGAACATAACCAGCATCCCCAGCAGCTTCTTCCAGTGCCCCTCTCCCAGTCTCTAACTCTTCTTCCCCCCAAGGGCAACCATAGCCACTGTCTTGATTATAGCACTGTAAATCTTGCCTTGGAAGGTCATGTAAATGGTTACATATGCTGTGTAAGACATATTCACTTTTGTGTCTGGTTTCTTTTGTTCAAAGTTATACATGTGAGATTCATCCATATTGTGGCATTTAATGGTGGTTCATTAACTTTATTACAGAATGGTATTATGTAAATATGGCAATTCAGTATATCAATTCTTCTGATGATAGACATTTGGGTTGTCTGGAGTTTTTGGCTACTGTGAGTCGTGCTCATATGAACGTGCATGTCTGTGCTATTACTGATGGTATTCCCTCTTATTGAACTTCCTTCTTCCCCATCTTGACCCTAAAGCTTTTTAATTCCTAACTCAGATTTAGCTACTATGACTGTAAATGAGCTTTCTCATCTCCCCAAACTTCTGCCTTTCTGCTCTCCTAAAGTACATCTCATGTGTCACCAAATAGCTCCTTATATTAAAACAATTTGTACATGTGAATTATTTCTTCTATTAGATTGTAAGCTCCTGAGGGCAGAAAATGTCTCGTTCATCTTATTTCCAAGTCAGTGTCTTACTTATATTAGAAATCCAATAAAATTTCTGTTAGTGAAAGAAGGATGACTTAGAAAAATGTCTCCCTAATGTATAACATTATTGCATCAATTTGGTTGAATATGCACCACTTTGATGGAACGCTGATTAGCAATAAGATCTCTGATCAGGTGGTTAAAACACAGAGATTCTTTTCTATTCAACTGTAAGACTCATATGATCAATACTTAAAATATCTAAAAAATGATCTTTAAAAATTGGGAAATATGCTACTCTTGGATGGAAAATCCATGCATAATCTCATATGCTGCTCTGTGTAGAACCTTGACTGTATTGGTAACAAATATCGCTGCAGTTGGTATTATTTCAACAAATAATTATTTTATACTCACTATGTGCTAGGCATTGTGTTAGACCCACAGTATGTTCTCTGTTTATTTCATGTATGAACAGGAAAAAGGTCAGAACATTCTCATCAGGGAGCCACTTTGCATTTTTCAGTATGACCATGATTTAGCTTTGAGTATCTCCTTCCATACAAAGAAGGTCAGGACACATTATGCTTCACAGTACTAATTAAGATCAAGTGGCAAAGAGAAAAACAGCAGAAGAGGAAATGTTGGTGTTTGGGGGATGCAAATCACTTACCAGTCTCTGTTTTGGCTTCTAAGCAATTAAGAGCAGACAAGGAGCCATATAGAGATTGTAATATTAGCTTTTTAATTGATTAGGCTGGATTGGTGAATGTGACAGAACCTTCTGTTTTTGGTACAAATGGATGCACCCACCCAGATCCCAGGCAGAGAAACTGGAAATGAGCAGACCCACCCCCCAGGAATGAGATCCAGCCACTGAGAGCTGACACTTAGTATCAGAAAATGAAGAAAAGCTCATTTCACTGCAGGCCAGGCTGATATTGAGGGATATGGAACAAGAGAGAGAGAGTGGAACTTGCTTTGTATGTTTATATTGTTAGTTTTTTGCTCTTGGACTGGCAGATACTCACCATGCTGAATAATCTAATAATCATTTCTCTGATAAGCCTGCTGATGAGAGATCAGCAGTGAGAGGATCAAAATGTTCACTCAAGCAGCTCTCTTTTCTGGAGGAGACACCCTATTCTTTCTCTCTTGAGAGAAGGCAGAGAAGACAAGGTCAAAAGTAATAGTCATAATGAGCATAGAAGATTGAGAGAAAAGTTGGAGCATTTTCCCCCTAAAATATAAAAATCAAAACAGTTGAAAAATGTGAAAAGGTATAGCAGAACTGTAGAGAAGAATTTTTGTTTGACTTTAAGGCCAAATTTTGAAAGAGACAGACAGGTTGATTTGTAGGTAAACGGGACAAGAAAGAGAAATGACAGGAAATCTGCATCATTACACTATTTTGGTTGATGTCTACCATCCATAAAATGTGAATTGATAACAGATATTACTGGAAAGACCAGAGTTGCAAAGGATATATGCCTAGCTTTGCAATGGATTCTAAAAAGAAGAGAAAGAAGAAATAACTCTATACACATTTAGTGGGAACAACGGCTGATGTAATGAAACTGTCTTAGTTCATTCCTGCTGCTGTAACAACATTCCCGGGTAATTTATAAGCAACAGAAATGTATATCACACAGATTTTGTAACTGGGAGGTCTAAGATCAAGGTGCCAGCAGAATTCATGTCTTAGGATGGCCTTCTCTCTCTTCTTTGATGGGTGCAATGCAAGGGTGCTACATCCCCACGTGGTAGAAGGACAGGGCAGCTCCCTTCAATCTCTTTTCTGAGGGCACTAATCTCATTTATGAGAACAAAGCTTTTATGACTTAATCACCTTCCTAAAGTCTTCACCTCTTAATTCCATCATATTAGAGATTAAGTTTTAACATACATTTTAGGGGCACACTAACATTTAGACCATAGCATTTCACCCAGCCCCTTAAATTTCGTGTCCTTCTCACATGTAAAATGCATTTATTCTAACCCAAAAGCCCCCAGGTTTTTTTAGCTTGTTTCATCATCATCTCAAAAGTCTAAAGTCCACTGTCTTATCTAAATATCATCTAAATCATATATAGGTGAATTTCAAAGTATGTTTCATCCTGAGGCCCGAAATATAATGATAGGACAGGTATAGAATAGATATTCCCATTCCAAAAGGGGAAAATAGGAAAGAAGAAAGGGGCAGCAGGTTTTAAGGACGTCCAAAACCCAACAAAGAAAACAACTTTAAATCTTAAGCCTTGAGAATAGTCTTTGACTCCAAGTTTCCTGTTCTGGACACACTGAGGCAGGGGTTTAGCCCCCAAGATTCCAGGTAACCTTGCCCCAATGGCTCTAACACCATATAAAAAAAGAACTCAAAATGTATCAAAGACCTTAATGTAATACCTAAAATTCTAAAACTCCTAGAAGAAACATAGGTCAAAAATTTTACAACACTGGATTAGAACTGATTTCTTGGAGATGACACCAAAGGTACAGGCAACAAAAGGAAAAAAAATAGACACATTGGACTTTGTGAAAATTAAGCCTCAACCTCCCAAAGTGCTAGGATTACAGGCGTGAGCCAATGCACCTGGCCATAAGTCCAAGTTTTTCAGCAATAGGAAAATTGCCGCATTTTCTTTGATTAATTCAATTATTCATCAAATATCTATTGATGCCAATTATACACCAGGCACTCTGCTAGATCCTGAGGGTAAGAAGTGAATTAGACACATTCTCTGAAGTACAGCTTCACCATAACAAAGATGTGTCCTGTTAATTCTACCTGAAATATTTCCCAGGATCTTGGAAGTTGCTGTATTTCATAGTGCCTTCCACATAGTTGATGTCCAATAAATATTTGGAAAATAAACAATGGGGAAATAGAGTGCACAGGATATAGATGTCTTACTATGTAAACCTTATATGTGAAAATTCCCATCCATTATTTTATTTAATTTATCTAACAATTCCGTGAAACAGATCCTGCTCTTCACATTTGCAAATGAAAAAGCTGAGGTTCAGAAAGCGCAACTTGTCCTGAAAGATGCAGCAAATAAGTGATGGAGCTGAGATTTAAACCTGGGCCTAACACCAGAGCCTAACTACATTCCTACTCCCACCCCTCCACCAAGGCCTTCCAAGATCCAGAAATGAATAGCTGGAAAGTTCTTTCCCCTTAAAGACAGAACAAGGTTGTTCTCCTCTCTTTGAATCACTGTTCTGTAATTTATCTTCTCAGATGGAAACAAAACACCCAGACTTATTCCTATAGGGCACCTATGTTTTTCACTATGCCTGCTAATCAAAGAGGCACTATTTTAAAAATAACTGGGCCTGTTTGTTAGCAATCCTTTCCTGTGATCCAGTTAGCTCTCCTCTCTATTCCATTTCCCAGGGCTGAATTTCTTTAACACCCTACATCATGCATGACTAGATGTATGAGCAGAGGATACAAATAACAAGCTGGCTTAGAGTTCATATTCTCTCTTAATAAGCCAAGGTCATTTTTAGCCTGTTCTCTTCCTATTTCAGGCATTTCTGCCAGGTATTCTTGGCTCTCACTTGCTAAAGACCCCTATATATATATTAATAAGTTTTATTGATATATAATGCACATACCATAAAATTCATCGTTTTATAGTGTATAATTGAGTGGTTTTTAGTGTATTCACAGACATCACTACTGTTTAATTTTAGAACGTTTTTATCAAGTTAGAAAGAAACCCCTATAACCTTAGCAGTCACACTCCATCATCTTCTCCCCACCCCCTGCCCCCACCCCCACCACCGGGAAGGCAACCAGGAATCTACTTTCCGTCACTGTGGATTTGCATAATCTGACCAATTCGTATGAATAGAATAATATATAATATGTGGCCTTCAGTGATTGCGGTCTTTCACTTAGTATACTACTTTTAAGCTTCATCCTTGTTGTAGCATATATCAGTATTTCATTCCATTTTATGGCTGAATAATATTCCATTGTATGAATATAGAGCATTTATTCATCAGTTCATGGACTATTGGGGTTATTTTCACTTTTGGTTGTCATGAATAATGCTGCTGTAAACATTCATGTGCAAGTGCTTGCATGGACATATGTTTTCATTTCTCTTGGGCATATGTCATATATACTGCATACCACTTATATATCAGATGTGTAGTTGCTAGATCACATGGTAACTCTGTTTAACAATTTGAGGAACTACTACAAAGTGGCCACTCCATTTTTCATCCTACTGGCAGTTTGTACCAGGTTCCAAAAAATGTCTCTTATTCTAGAAGATACATATGAGTGTCTGTTTTTTTAAATTTAGTCATCCTAGTAGGTGAGAAATACTATCTCATTGTGGTTTTGATCTAATTTTCCTAATCACTAATGCTATTAAGCATCTTTTTATGTACCTATGTGGAATTTGTTTATCTCCTTTGGAGAAGTATCTGTTTAAATCTTTTGCTCATATTTTAGTGAGGTTGTCTTTTTTTTTTTTTTGAGACAGAGTCTCGCTTTATTGCCCAGGCTGGGGTGCAGTGGCATGATCTTGGCTCACTGCAACCTCCATCTCCCGGGTTCAAGCAATTCCCTTGTCTCAGGCTCCCAAGTAGCTGAGACTACAGGGGCATGCCACCATGCCCAGCTAATTTTTGTATTTTTAGTAGAGATGGGGTTTTACCATATTGGTCAGGCTCGTCTCAAACTCCTGACCTCAGGTCATCCACCCACCTTGGCATCCCAAGGTGCTGGGATTAAAGGCATGAGCCACTGTGCCTGGCTGGTTGTTTGTCTTAATATTGTTGAGCTATAGGGATTCTTTACATATTCTGGATATAAATCTCTTATGTGATATATGTTTGCAAATATTGTCTCCCATACTGTGGGTTGTCTTTTCACTTTCTTGATGATATCCTTTGAAGCATAAAAGTTTCTAGTTTTGTTCATCAAAACACAATTGGACTTCGTGTCTAATTTACCTATTTTTCCTTTAGTCACTTGTACCTTTGATAGGCCTCTATCTTTTAAATTCTTTTCTTTTTCTTGAGACAGAGTCTTACTCTGTCACCCAGGCTGGAATGCAGTGGTGCGATTTTGGCTCACTGCTACCTCCACCTCTGAGGTTCAAGTGATTCTCCTGCCTCAGCTTCCTGAGCAGCTGGGACTACAGGCACCCACCACCACAGCCAGCTAATTTTTTGTATTTTTAGTAGAGATGGGGTTTCACCATGTTAGCCAGGCTGGTCTCCAACTCTGGACCTCAAGGGGATCTGCCCGCCTCAGCCTCCCAAAGTGCTGGGATTACAGGTGTGAACCACCGTGCCCGCTCTAATTTCTTTTCTCAATAGATGAAAGCTCCCAGCTCACTATGTTTTATTCACATAAGCAACTAAGGGATTTAGATGCAATCTGTAGGCTTATTTGAAACTTATTCTAAGCCCAAATATCTGTTTCCTCATTAGTAAAGAGTAAAAAGATGATTCTGGGTCACACCAAAGGACATGGCTTCAAGAGAATATAAACTCTAACTCAGTATTGATTGTATTTTTTGATGCTGTTAGAGTCAGATTTGAAGAATCTCTCATTTATAAACATGTAATTCTAAGTGAAAGCATAACTAAGGTATTTCTAAGGCCTGAGAAAACTGGATTTTTACCTCACATGGATGGGCAGTTCTCCAAAGGCCAAAAGGTTTAGGGCTAACTTACACAACAGGTCTGTTTATATTCAAGAAAGGAAACAAATACAGAAAATAAGGGACTAATGAGACATGGAATGGTAGACTAACTTTTATTGACCCCAGCTATTCTTAGGTTCTTCACTTATTTTAACCCTTAATTTTTATAACATATTGAGTTGGGCATTTTTATCTCTATTACATACAGAAAATGAGACACAGATTGATTAAATATATCTAAAGTGTAAAAACTACAAAGTGATGAAACAGGTTTAGAACTCTGGTATGATTTTAAAAATTTTTTATTTTTATTTGTTTTAAATTTAAAAAGTTCTCCATCCAAATCTCATCTTGGTTTTTTTAATTTAATTTTTTTTTAAATTAAAAAAAATTCTTGGTATGATTAAGGTAAGAACCACATTCTTTCCATGTCATCATCCTAACTTAGCAAATAGCAGCTTCCATCAGCAAAGTTATTTATTTATGAATAGGAATGACTATTTCAAAAGTAATGAGATCCTTAGCTAACCTCTAACTAGAGAAATCTGAGTGCTGGTAGCTATGAATCTAAAGGCAGATAAAGGTGGCCATGCAAACCAGAAGGGAAACTCTTCTCTTAGATGAACATAGCGGAAATGTCTAGCATGGATCAATGAGACAGCATGTATAATTTTACTCTATAAATTAACTATATTGAAGTGTAGTTTACATAAAATGAACAAATTTAAAATATATACATTATTCTTTAAGTTATATAAATGCCTGTAAAACCACCGTACTAATCAGGATGTAAAATATTTCCATCAACTCAGATGTTTTTTGTCACTTAAGAGTCAATCTACATATCTTTGTCCACTGTCACTGAACTGCTTTTTGTCACTATAGATTAGTTTTCCCTGTTCTAGAGTTTTATGCAAATGAAAACGTCAAGTAGGTACTCTTTGTGTCTGGCTTTTGCTTAACATCTTGGAGATTCATCCAAGTCGTTGGACATATCAGTAATTCATTTATCTTAATTCCTATGTGGTATTCTGTTATATGAATGTACCAGTTTGTTTGTTCATTTATTTATTGTTGGACAATTGGATTTTTTCCAGTCTTGGTTATTATGAACAAAGTGGCTATGCATATTCTGGTAGTCTTTTGTGGACATGTGTTTTCATTTCTCTTGAGTAAATACCTACGAGTAGAATTGCTGGGTGTTAGAGTAGACATAAGTTTAACTTTATGTGAAACTGCCAACCTGCTTCTGAAATGGCTGTACCATTTTGTATTCTCAGTAGCAATCTACGAAGGTTCCAGTTGCTCTGCATTCTTACCAACAGTTAGCATGGTCGGCATTTATAATTTTCACCATTCAAGTGAAAATACAATGGTATTCCATCGGGATTTTAATTTTCATTTTCTTGAGGATTTATGTCAAACATCTTTTCATGTATTTTTTGGCCATTTGTATATCTTATACTGTGAGTTGTTCAAGTCTTTTGGTAACTTATTTTCTAATAATTTCAACTTTTATTTTAGCTTCAGAAGCACATGTGCAGGTTTGTTAGCTAGGTATATTGTGTAATGCTGAGGTTTGGAGTTGATCCTATCACCCACGTACTGAGCATAGTATTCAATAGATAGTTTTCAGTCCATGCCTCAACTCTCTTTCTCCCATATAGTACTCCTCAGTGTCTATTGTTGCCGTCTTCATGTCTATGTGTACTCAGTTGTAACTCTCACTTATAAGTGAGAACATGTGGCATTTGGTTTTCTGTTTCTGTGTTAATTCACTTAAGAACTTCTCGATGCATCCATTTTGATGCAAGGGAAGTGATTTCATTCTTTTTCATGCTGCTTAGTATTTAATGGTGTACACGTACCACATTTCCTTTATCCAGTCCACCACTGATGGGCACCTGGGTTGACTTCCTGTCTTTGCTATTGTGAATAGTGCTGTTTTGCTGTATTTTCACATAGTGGAAAGGATGAGCCAGTGCTCTGAGATCTCTTTTGTAAGAATGCTAATCCCAATCATGAGGGGCTCCACCCACATGACCTAATCATCTTGAAGGTTAGTATTACAACATATAAATTACCTAAATAAACATTCAGGTAATTGTATTTATTCTTTCTAGTTATTTTTGGTTTAATTTGTTCTTTTTATTAACTTCATAAGGTGACAACCCAGATCATTGATTTAAATCTTTCTTTTCCAATACAAGCTTCAAAAACTATAATTTTCCTTCTAGTTACTTTTTCAGATCCTTCTCATATTTTTTTTTTTTTTTAATTTTTACTCTGTCACCCAGGCTGGAATGCAATGGCACACTAAGGGCACACTGTACCCTTGACCTGCAGGGCTCAAGTGATCCTCATACCTCAGCCTCCCAAGTAGCTGGGACTGTAGGTGCTTCATGCCTGGGTAATTTTCAATTTTTTTTTTTTTGTAGACACAAGGTTCCATTGTGTTGCCCAGGATAATTGCAAACTCCTGGGCTCAAGTGATCCTCCCTTCTCAGTTTCCCAAAATGCTGGGATTACACGCATGAACCACTGCACCTGACCCCTACGCACACATTTTGATATATTCTATTAAGTTTTATTAAGTTTCAAATACTTAAAAAGTTTTCTTTATACTTCTTGTATAAAGCCATCATTTATTTGGACATGTTATGTTTAATTCCAAATGTCTGGGAATTTTCTGGATAAAATTTTATTAGTGATTTCTGATTTAACTTCATTTTAGTCACAGAGCCTATTCTGTATGATTTGAAACCTTTGAAATTTACTTATTTTATGGAGTATTATATAATCTATTTCTGTAGGTGTTCCACATATACTTGAAAACAGTGTATATTCTGCTATCTCTGGGTGAAATGTCCCATGATTGTTATAGTTTAATTTACTTAATAGGCCTACATTCTTACAGATTTTTGTCTACTTTTTCTATGCTGAGAGTATTGGAAACCACCATTTTTTTTCCCAATGCTGAGAGTATTGGAAACCATCATTTTTTTTCCCAATGCTGAGAGTATTGGAAACCACCTTTTTTTTTCTCTCATAAAACAGTAACATGTAGGTTTCTTTCCTTTTTTTATTATATATTTTATTGTGCTTTAGGTACATGTGAAGAACATGCAAGATTGTTGCATAGATACAAACGTGGCAATGTGGTTTGCTGCCTTCCTCCCCATCACCTATATCTGGCATTTCACCCCATGTTATCCCTCCCCAACTCCCCACCCCCTGCTGTCCCTCCCCTAGTTCCTCTCCACAGGCCCCAGTGTGTGATGCTTCCCTCCCTGTGTCCATGTGTTCTCATTGTTCAACACCCGCCTATGAGTGAGAACATGCGGTGTTTGATTTTCTGTTCTTGTGTATAGGTGATGGGGGGATGGAGGCAACAAACCACATTGCCA